>JABFPN010004038.1:0-16169 GCA_022817305.1 Leptoteleia sp. ZL-2020
CGATCCACATCCTGCTAATTTTAAAGTCTCATGTCCTTACCACTGAGCTGTAGGTACTTGTATAATGTTTAATGTTATCAGGAGTTTATGATCAACAGGAAGTTATCCATTGATGAATATGAGTTTCAAATAAAGTTTAAACTTTCAAAAGACATTATAGCTCAGTGGTGAGCATGCTAGACTTCTAATTTGTAGGACGTTGGTTCAGTTCCTACATGATTTAATTTTTTTTAAACTTTTAAAAATATATCATAAATATTAAAATAATATCCCTGGGTTATTAAAATAACATTCTACGAACATTAAAATAATATTCTAGGAATATTATTTCCAAGCGGACATTTAACATTCGTAGTATGTACCGAGAATATTATATAATATTCTAGAAATATTATTTTAATATCATTATAATATTGTAGGAATGTTAATAGAATATTATATAATATTAAATAATATTATGCGCTGATAGGGGATATTCTATCTGGACCTGGAGTTGGAAAAATAATACTATGAGACTTGTGAAAAAGTTATCTACTAGTTAACCATATATTCTCATAGTAATATTATAATTATCTGACAATTAAGGTAATGCAGTGCATTATCTAAATGTGCTGAATCAACAACATCAATTAATTCTCATTCATTTTAATAAAAACGAATAACACCCTAATCTAGTAATTAACGCTTACGGCATCATCTTAACGTATGTACAATTTATTAGAGTTATCATTTTATGCATATAAAATATTGTAGTCAATAGTAATAAATATTAATAAACTTATTTTTAATAATCATTTGAGTGACTTTATTCTAAGACTACATCCTTAAAGTATTAAGTTTCCAACACGTATAAAAAATAAAAAAAAACATTGTAATTACATATACACAGATAAATTGAACATATATAATGAATATAATTTAATTTGTAATTGTATATTAATTGTACATATTATTCATTTATAAATAAGTTTAATTGGTAATCCACGAACTACAACAGAAGCAGATGTCATGTACTGCTTACAAACCCACCTCGCAGAAGCCACTGCTCTGAGTATTTCTGGCTCGTTTGATTGCAAATTGTCCTCGTTTGAATCTTTAAAAACTAAAAAGAAATTTTTATTAGATATATGATATACAATTTGAAGTACAAGTAATTCAATAACATAAATAATAAGGTATAATAAGAAATTATTTTACCAAGCTTTCCATTTATCCAGGAGGATCGATCAATTTGTGACCATGGTAATTTGGCTGAGGATTGTATCCATCGACTTAAAAAATTTACCGTCAGTATATCAATATCAGTATCTGTCACAACCCATAACATTCCTAAAATACAGGGGCTGGAAGAAAATTTAAATAATATATAAAAATTAAAAATGAATAAAGAAATTATGTTTTTTTAATGCATAAAAAATACTAAAATTTAACCTTTGACCCATCAAATAATAGTTGCTAATTCCATTTGGAGGATAATAACCACCTACAGGTTTCAAAGAACCACTTGAACAACCAAATAAAAGTGCACAAGCTTTAACTTTATTTTTTTCAATTTGTTCACTTGATAAATATTCCATACCATTTCCATGTCCATTGTACCTATTTAAATGAAATATTTTTATGTACAAACTTTTCTATACAATATATATATAAGTGATTTAATAACTATATATGCATATAAACTCATGAATCGTATATTTCAGGGACGCACACTCAATTTCCTCCGTAAGCTACCACTTCTGAAAAATTGTATTATCTTGTCATTTTTTAATTCTGGTGGAAAATTCTTGGCAGGGGGTCTACGCCCCCGCACCATCTATTTTTTTTTTTTTAATACAACTAAATTAACGATGCTAGGACCAAGGGGCTTATTCTCAAATCAACATGATTGAATCACGATAATTTTTAACGTGATTATAAATTTGGCTCGATATATAATCGATTTTCACATTAATAGTATTCTACTATGTTACACAGCGTTGTCAAATTTTATGATCACGTTAAAAATTAATGTGATTCAATCATGTTGATTTGAGAATAAGACCCCAAGAGTGGAATTAATTAATATGCTCGCATTCTTCAAAAGTCGAATCAAAGTTAGATAACAGTCACAGCAAAATCTAATTAAAATTTAACGAAAGTCTGCTTAAAGTTAAAGTTCACATCGATGTGAATCCAGTAACAAATTATAATCATTTATTAAATAGATCAAAATTAAATATTTTGAGATGTTTTTCTTGGCTATAAATTTGTTAAATATTTATATAATTTTGATCTGAAATTCACACGATTTCAATTTAACCCTGAATAGACGTTCAATAGATTTTAATTTGTTTAGGCCCTAACTTTTGTCTGACTTTGATTTTACCTTGATTTGACTTATATTTGATCTAGAAACGTAATCCCACTCCAGGGTAGTGTTGGTCGGGAGAATCCTCAAAATGACTTTTCATATGTTACCATTTTGAGGACTTCCCCGAAATGGCACCTGAAAAGGTCCTTAAAATGTGTTATACATATCTTTTCAGGTCCTCGAAATATACGTTTCACATTCATACAACTATAAATATATTCAACAAATAATTATAAATATTATTAAGGTTACAAAAGAAATGACTATAACTTCTTTTCACATACATTAGAATATTATAATCTAGTAAAGCTTTCTCAAGTATTTTCTTATCAGTTAATTTTCCATAAAATCCTTGCCAGTTTGAAAGCCAATAATCATTAAAAACTTTTAAACGTTTTTCTGTGCCAATTAAATCGCCTGCAGGATTTACAATAAACATGCCAAGATTCTCAGTAACTTCAATTACCTTGAGACCATCTTTTATCGTATCTTTATATTCTTTAAATAAAGTATAAGCTATGGATAAACAAGGCATACGTGTAACAGGTTGATTCTTTAGGATTTTGGTCATTTCAAATGGTATGTGGTCTAAATTCTGAAAATTATTTTCTTTTTAATTTACATTCATTGTAACAGAAATTTTTATATAATTAATAATAACAAAAATAATACAACCTTGTCATTTTATGATTAATTAAAATGACTATGCTGAGTCAATAAAGTAATATTAATGTTAAATTAATAGAACATTGAAAAATAATTATTTGATTACACTTACTTCGTCTATTATTAAAACAAGATTCTTTCTTTTTACATCTTTCAACTTTTCTAATTTCTCCATATTTTCACATAAAAATTTAGCAACTTGTATTGCCAATTCTATATGATTTAAAAGAATATATTTTACTGCTTTTGCAATTTCTATTTTACTCAAGTAAGAAGCTCCTAATGTAACTTTTTTTAAAAGCCACTTTTGCCGAGAAGTAATTTCCTTGCTAAAATTGACAATAATTCAGTGAAAAAAAATAATAAAAGTAAATTTAATTTTAAGTACAATTATTGTAGTATAAAAGTATACTTACTATTTAGAGTAACCACGAATAATTTTATTTAATTTGATCAATATGCTTGTAATTAATTTTGAATCTTCAGCAAAATCAGCCATTAACAATATTCTCCATTCTTTCAACCAAGAACTCTCCAATTCATCCATTGCATTCTAAAATATTAATTTAATTTTCACAAATAATAGTATTTTTTTTCTTCTAGGATAATAAGATCGTATTGAATTTTTATGCATTATTTTTAGATATATTTTTATACACATATATTTTTATATCATTCATTTTACATAAATTTAACACATATATTTACTTTTTAATATAAATTAGTAAAATAAATTCTTGATAAATTGTATATTTTATTCATTTTAATAAAGTAAAAAATTAACAATTAATTATTTCACAATTAAATTTTATTAGCTTTGATATATAAAATAATAAATATAATATAAATAATATAATATATACAATATTCCTTGTGGAAAAGAATGCTGAAAAACTGCTAAAATTGTGATTTTTCAGTTTTTTTCAGATAATTATTTCCATCAGGGATATAATATAACTTGTTGCATTACCTTCATTTTATCATTTTGTTTTTCACGAGTCGACCAATACAGCATTCCGTTTTTATAATGTCGTTTTAAATCTGATTTGAGATAATACAAAACTGTACCAATTTCTTTCATTATATCATAATTTTCACAATTTTTTGGTTTTGGTAATGTAACAACAATTGGGTCATGCGCATCTTTACCAGTTGGCAGTACACTTAAATGAATTGATTCTGTTTTTCTAACATGCTGAGATAATGGTAAATTTAAAGGAGTATATTTATAATCAAATGGCTCATATTTTATAGTTACTTGAAGTATATACCACTCTGAAACATACATAGTATTAATATAAATATAAGAAATAAATTACAGTGCATTTTAATATATTCTCTAATAGCAACAAATATTTATGAATAATTTTTGTTAATATTTTATAAATATTAAAATGTCCACCTTTTATAATATTCCATGTTCTATTCCATTTATATTTCAATATATTTATACAATATTGTACAATAATTGGAATATTTGAATATTTAGAAAATATTTTTATTTTTTAAAAAATATATTGACAAAATATCATAAATATTGTCCGGGTTATTTTATTATCCTTATTAAAATGAAGTTTTAAAACATAATAATGTATGAAAAAGGTAAACAAACTTATGTTAGTGTTTTTAATTAGTGCATTGTTTACCTTCAGGCAATTCATTTAATTTGAATTTCAATGAGTTTCCATTCCATACATCCTCATTCAAATCAAAATTTACGTATTTTATATCCATATTATTATAGTCATTTTTCAAAAATTTTTCTTTTATCTTTGATTTTGAATAGTTGTATATTATTTGCTGCCGTAAACCTACCGCATGCGATTCCACTAAATGAGATATTCCCTCGACTTCCTTAAATTCCTAATCAGTCGTTTAAACGTATTAAATGGGCAATATAAATATAAGGTTAAAAAAAGCATGATCGTGCAATTGTTTTTAATTTTTTTTGAAATATAGAAAATAAATCGAAATAATAATTGAAAAATTATATAAATGAATAATTTATAAAAAAAAGAAGTAAACTGTTTATAATAAAATTCACCTGGAAGCACTGCAAAGCTGATATTTTATTTAATCTGGCGTACTCGGTTATGTCAACTACATACTTCATTTTTCGAAGACGATTTCTTGCATCAAGTTTATTTTCGTCAACATTAAATTCTCCATCTTCTTTTGAATTTTCGAAATATGAACGTTCTTTTCTGCATTGCAATAAAATTGTATCGGCTAATTGTGCAGCTCTTTCCGCCAGCGACATACTTGTATTCGAAATTCAAACCACTAATTTGAAACAACTCAAATTTGTTTATCAAATATTGAAATGTTACGTTACTTACACACTCTGCTCTCTATTGGACGGAATGCGTATTCAGTGCAGTGTGGAGATTTTTAAGCCGGGGCTCGCACTTGAAGTTGGTAACAAAGCGTTCAAAAAACGACTCCGGTTCTCACTTATAAAATACTTCCTCTGTCGTTTTCATTATTATACTAATGCGAGTGACAGAGAAAGTATTGCGTGAGAGAGAACCGGAGTAGTTTTTTGAACACTTTTTTACCAACTTCAAGTGCGAACCCCGGCCTAAAAATCTCCACACTGATTCAGTGTTGAGATATTTAGGCCGGGGTTCGCACTTTAAGTTGATAATAAGGCGTTCAGAAAATTACTACAGTTCTCTCTTACGTAATACTTTCTCTGTCGATTACATTATGATAAGCGTTCGCTATTTCTTACTCATCTTTAAGCTGCGTTTCTAAATCTGTTTTCATTAGCAGAATAGCCAACTTAAACTCTCTTACATTAAACTATACAGTGGCGCTTTCGAGAACGATTCAGTTCAGGCGGAATGAAGTTTCTCATTTGTTCTGACCATTACCATGCTTCGGTGGAGAAAAAGACAGAATCTTCATTCCGACTGAAGCTGAATCGTTCTCGAAAGCGCCACAAGAATAATAACCGCACACATTGTTTTCCAAGGGTTGAAATTTCTTTATAGAAAGTTATGCCAACTTAGATCAGAGTGTTAATTGCTTTTTTTATATTGCATTGTTATATGAATTAAAACTGTAAACTACCAGTAAAATTATAATGAATATTAAAAAAAATGTATATAAATTAAAATCCGATTAACTATTATAATACTTCTGTTAATTAATTAATTAATTTAAAATTCCTTTCATCATTAGTCTAGAATACATTTTCTCTGCAATCAAAATAGCAAAGGCATAATATAAATTGATATAAAAAAATAAATAAACAGCATCTTGTAGATTTGTTAAAGTGATTGGCGGGCGATTTTTGTTGATCGATTTTAAGGGCATCCCGCGGGCCAATCAGCGTGGTCCGAGTTTGTATTTGAAATCGTTGCTTCCGGCATTTTACAACGGTCTGACATTGAAGCACATTGTGCGTTGGAAGGTGTATAGTTCTTGACTGTTCTTGACATCAACGAACTTTCAAAGAAATTGTCTAAAAAAAGTGATGCTACTGTCTGTTTATAACAGAATCATTGATGAGATTACGTAGTTGATGCGAGGTGTGGTTTTTTGATCAATCTGACTTGATAACAACTTTGTGACGATGTATCGTACTAAACAAGAAGTGGACCGCCACGCGCAAGAAGTCCTTCGTAAGACAAAAAGCGAAGACGAGGTGAGGTTAACATTTTTTCGTACTTCACGCGAATGCTCGTTTTAATGAAATAACAAAATATGAACGCCGTCCGTTGTAAAAAATTGCGGTTGTTAAATTTCATTCGCATTCTAACCTCAAAATTGATTAGCGTAACAGTTTTGGATCAATCGGAGTTGAGTTTTCAAAAATGATGGAGATTTTAAATGAAAAAGGCGGGGTGAATGATTCTTCCGATCTTTCCTAACCTCACTTTCGAAACTTATGGTTTGCCATTTTATTTGGCGATTTTTTCAAATTGTATTTTTTTCTTATATTTTTTCTCGTATTTCTTGTTTGTATACTGAAAATTTTGCGATAATTTTTATTCTTTGATAATAATTTTGTAGTATTAATAAAATGATAAAATTGATAATGATATTATTAATTTAATATTTACATAAGATATAATTTAATAATAATAAGCAGGTTTATTTTACTGATTGTGGTGTGATGTATTTACTTCTTCAAATGATAAACGTTGCTTTTTCTTTTTACTTTGTTTTTCTCAGTACTTTGTGTATGATTATTTTCTCTTACAAACAATACATTTTAGATTACAAATAATTAACAGATATATAATTGTAACAACAAAATAGTTTATAAATAGTACTAAGCGTAAACACTTCAAGAAATTCAAGTGTCATACACATATAATTTCTGCGATACATATAAACTATATTGTTTTTAATATAATATTAATTAAATGTATATTATATATCTTGAATTAATAATGTACAAGATAATTTCATATCTTTTATAGTTATTGTTAAATTGAATAGTAAAATTAATTACCCTGACCTCAGTATGGTTATTTAAGTTAGATTTTAAAAAAAAATAAATGGTATAAAGGCCACTGCCCGATTTAACATTTTTCACTAAAATTTAAAAAGTACAACATAAAATAAATATCAAGAGTGTAACTTATAGATGAATTTCATGGTCGCCTGAAATATATGGTTCATGAGTCTATTATACCATATATATAAATATTATATATATATATATATATTATTTTTTAGGGTGTGTATATTCTTATACCACAGTAACTAAATATATAAAAAAATATGCATCCCATGAAAAAAATGTTTGAGATAAAAAATTAATAATTTATTAAGTGAGATAAACTCTTCCCAATGGGTGGAGCAGGGTGCAACGAATGAAGAAAAATGTTTCAAATAAAAGCTACTTATTTTTTTATGGAGAATTCGAATCTGCAATATAAAATTGGGGTTTTTATTTAAGATTGGGCCTCCTGCCCCACTCATTTGGAGGAGGGGGGTGGCTAATTTTAACACAGATCTATCTCCCCTTTGATAATATTAACTTCTTATCTCAAACATTTCTTTCATAGAATGCATATTTTTCGAGATATTCAGTTGTCTCAAATTAAAACGAGCACCCTGTAAATATATATTTATTAATTTGAAATAATACATTCAATTCTATTCACAAATTGCACTCCTGAAATTTATATTATGATGTAATTTTTTAATTTTGGTTGAATATTTTCAGTGGACAATCTATGCCTCGTCTCATTTATTTTTTTATAACCTAACTTGACTAACAATGCGGGTTAATTTTAATAGTTTATATGTTTACTATTAAAAACAATAAATATATTTTAAACAAAATGTAATTTTTTATCAATTTTATTAGAATAAAAAAAATTATTATAATTAACATTAAAAATAAAGGAAATCCGTGTATAAACAAATGTATACTTACTATATAAATACATTACTTATTGTACACATAAAAATGTAATAAGAAAATCATAGGAAATTAAATCTTAGTGTCATTTATATAAATAAATTATACTTTTAAATATACAGTAATATGATCTGTAAATTTTATATAAAAATATAATTAATATGGCATATAATTTCTTCATTTACAGCGCAACATTCGTTGCTTTAATATCGCCAAACTTTATTACCAAGTTGGTGATTATGAATCTGCAAAACGATATGTTGCAATGTATTTGTCAAAGAGGCACGTCATGCCCGGCGCTCATAAACTCTTAGCCAACATTTTGGAAGCTTTGGGTCAAAAGGAAGCTGCCTTAGAAGAATACAAGGTTTCTTTGGAATTAGATGCCAAGCAAGATGATCTTGTTTTAAAAGGTTTCGTTTATTATTCATAGTAAATAGTTGATTTATTTATATTTGTTTATTTTTCAGTCTAAATTAAGCATTACTATTATTCATATATTTTTCTAAATAAATTTGTTATAATAACTCTTTCTTTTTCATTTCATTACAGTATGCGAATTATTAGCTCATGATGACATATGCGTGGATGTTAACAGAGCACGGTATTGGGTAGAAAGGGCAGAAAAAATTTTCCCACATCACCCAATCGTTTTTCAGTTAAAAGAGAAAATGCTGACGGTGAATAAAACCATTAGCGATGGCGAAGATTTAGAATCCCTTATAAAATGTAAGATATTATTTTTGTATAAATCAATTACCTTATTTTTCATTTATATATATTTTATCAATGTGTTTTTCGACCATATTTTTTAATAGAATAAATTAATTATGTAATTAATATATTTTTGATTAATGTTTCGACCTCTTTTTGGTCATTAAAATCTAATTAGATTATTAAAAAAAAATATAAAAAAAAACTAATTTGACGATTATTAAAATGACATCTCATTAGAATCATGCAATAACTAGTAAAAATTAACAAATTATCAATGTGATAATAGTTATGAGCGCTTCTAAATTACCCATTTAGAGATATTGATAATGACCACAAAAAAGGTTGAAACGTTAATCAAACATATTAAAAAAAATACGGTCGAAAAAAAAAATTGACAATCAAATTATTAACAGACGTTAAATTTATATCCATAGATATAATATATAGTTCATAAATTTTATTTTTGCATTTTACTTTCCAGCGGAATTAGCAGTTAGACCATCAAATGTTCAACTACACGTCAAACTACTAAAATATTACATGGAAAAAAACAAACTCGATGATGCTTATTCAAATGCTTTTACAATTGAAACTTCAAACGCTAACCGAAATTCTGTAGCGTGGTATCAAGTTTTGAATGAAATCGCATCAAAGTATAAAAGTAAAAAACAATCAGATTACTCTTTCTGGATTTTTTATGTATCTATAGCCGAGCGTTACGCAGCTCTGTGTATTAAAGAACAAGGTAATGTGACCAACAAAAGCGTGCAAGAAGCATCACAGGCTGTCATTAATTTCGACCAAGTATTGAATGAAATGATAAATGTGAAATTGCCAAGCAATCCAGCTTTCATGGAACACATGATAGATCATATGAGGGGTCAGTTACACTATCACTTGGGCTGCTTAATTCTACGGAAAACCAAGCACGGTAATTGGTCCACTTGGGGTGATGCAGGACGATTGTGTTTACCTGTATTTTTAACAGCATTACATACAACTCCAATTGATCCAGCTGCTCCTTGGGCCGCACATTTAAAAGATAGTTCAAGGAATTTAGTTCAAACGTGGAACAAGGAAGGCGCGTACAGGTAATATCTTTGTTATTTTAAAAGTTTCAATTTAGTTTCAAATATAACACTATATTTTATCATAAAGGAATTACCGTTGTAATACAAATAAACCTTTCACCCTGTATAAAAATATGATATAACTAATAAACGTTAAAATAAAGAAATGTAAAAGTATCTTGTTATAAAGGAATCAGCAAGAAGAATGAATGAATGAATGAATGAAATACCTATGGTACTCAAGTATTAGGTATTTTATCATTAAATACTGTATTATTTAATATGGAAACAATTTCTTTTAATCTTTGACTGTAATATTAATAAATATTTATTGCTTAACAGATGCAGCCAGTCGGGTCACATACTACAAGACTACGCAAAAGATAATGTAAAGCGGCTTATGGAAAAGATTGAAAATTTCTGTTCAAGTGGTTGGCGTGAGCGCGTGTTTAAACGTGTATTTACTACTGACCTTTATTCCCAAATAAGTAAATCATTTTTTGTTCAACACAAAGCTCCCGAGCTCCGCATGCGATTATGTTCTCAAACGGAACTCCAAATTTATGATGAAATAGCTGAAAGTGTATGGCCTGCCTCTTTACACCATCAAGTTTGGCTAGGTTTGTGTGAGAAAAATAACAGCCAATCCCAGAAACGTACCGCACCTACCCCTAATCTAAGTTCACATATTTTTCCTGAGCTGCAGATGTCAGTTTATAACTTGAGTCAAGCCGCGCCAGAAACCTTGCGTCAATTGGACATCGATGCTTTCCTGAACGCCGCGATTCTCTGCGCTTCCGCAAGTTTGGAAGCTCACAATTATAGTCACATTATGAATCCCGATCGGTTTCCAACGTTACCTGCTGATTTAACAAATTCTTTAGTTACGGTTGCTCAAGAACGATGGTGGGAGTGTGCTTATAAGCTGTACCAAACTAAGGATGGCGTTCTTGAGGATGATATCGGAGAATTCAGACAGATCTTGCAGTGCGGATTGGAAGTAGTCCGGTGTATTGGAAACCACGGTCTAAGTCCAGTAATTTTGGTACATCTGGCTCGTATATTCCAATACCGTGCAAAGAAATTAGCAGAAGAGAACAGCGATCTTAGTGACATTTCCGCGTTGGAGGCTCGCAGTGAGCTGTACTGGTCGGTTGCAGTACCACTACTAGAGAGACTACTTAACGGCCAATCTATTCGTACTTCAAATACGAAACTCTTCAACTATGAAGGAAAGGAAATGACCAACGTTGAACTGAGTCGAGCAATTGAGGAGGGTCGCCTTGCGTTGGTACAAAAGCTGTTGAAAAATGGCGACGATGAGCATGCCCTCGAACAACTGAGAATTTTAAAATCACCAGAGGCCGCGTTTGAACAAGGCAAGATTTACAAGAAACTTGCCGATGAAATTAATGAAATTGTATCCGAAGATGTGCAAAATCAGCGACATACCTTGTATTTGAAGGCGCGAAATTCTTTCTATTTGACCCTCGATCGTTTGCGCAGTCCCGAAGTGGACCCGAAGCACCCTTTGAATTCTGAGATTTACAATTACATCAGTGAAATTGATGATGAATTGAAAAAAGTTAGTCCTGATTCGTGGATAAATGACACAAATAGGCTTGAGGGAGATCAGGGCACTGATGAGAGTTACTCATCTGCTTGCAGTAATGAGGAGCCACACCATAGTTACGCAAATAGTTACAGTTTATCAAATGCAAACTACAGTAATAACGGTCAAACGCCACGACGTAATATCAGCAAACCAAAAGTTGCGAGCACACCTCGTCAAATTTTATCACAACTCGAGACGTCTAGACTTAATGTGTCCAAGGGAGAAGTGACCCGAAGAGAATCCCGTCCGAGTCCGGAAAAGCTTGAGGCCCAGTTAAGGCAACTTATGTCTCGGGATAATGTCCTTCAAACAATTGTCGAGCAAAATAAGAATCTGATGGAATCAAACAAGATAATCTCACAAACACTGGCAGATGTCATGAAGCAACTCAATGAACTAAAGTTAGAGGTGCACAAGAAGAGTACAGATGCCCCAAAACCGACTGCTACTAAGATTTCTACGCAGCAGAATGAGAACACAGAGGTGGCAAGGGAAGAGGATTATAATGAGCTTTATGCCCAGGCTATGGCTGCACAGGTGATCCCACCAGTCAGTATCGCGAAGCCCCCATCAGCTTACCCCGCGGTGCCTGATTATTGCTCGCCTGCAAAGTATGCCATGATGATGCCAGCGTTATACCCAGCGTTAGGCGCATATACTGGTTATACCGGTGCTAATCCTCCGCCAACACCACATATGTTCCCTCCAAGAATGTACCCTCAAACGCAATCAATGTATCCTAGTGGTTTGTACCAACCGGACGATTTAACGGAGCTGTTGCATGCCGAAGCTAGAATGCTTCATAGAATGACTGAGAACATAAGAACGGGATCGCAGACAGGTCAGTTTGTACCACAACCTCTTGAACAGGATATTTCAGAGGTGAATATGAGTACTCCCAATGTGCCAAGAGAAGTTCAACAAACTAAAGCGCCATCTGCAAGCGTTACAGTAGCGTCGTCCGACGTGGCTTCAACAACAATATCACCCGTTAATTCAACATTCACTGCGGCGACTACACCGAAAACGACAAGTGCAACGACTCTCGCCAGTGCAGTTCATAATTACCAAATTTCAATGCCATTGCAAGCAAACATTCCAACAACGGTAAACTTACCACCTTTGTCTAGCACTGTAACTACTGCTATCTCTAATTTGTCCAACAGTATGTCAGAAAAATCTGGTGCGCATAACGCCACTACAATCTCCGTTGGATCTCACAACAATTCTGACCTGTATCCAGAACAGGAACACGATCCTATACCAGACTTCCTACCAGTCATTCCACTTCCCGCAGAAGTCACAGTGACAACAGGAGAGGAGAATGAAGCAACATTGTTCTGTGCACGTGCAAAGTTATTCCGCTTTGTGGATAAAGAGTGGAAAGAACGTGGAGTTGGTAATGTCAAGCTTTTAAAGAACAAGGATGGTAAAGTTCGATTGCTCATGCGTAGAGAGCAGGTATTGAAGATATGCGCTAATCACTTTTTGATGCAAAATATGGAGCTGAGTCCCATGTCAAAAACCGACAAAGCCTGGGTTTGGGTTGCCAATGATTTCGCTGACGAGGAAGTGAAGCTTGAGAAATTCTGCATTAAATTCAAGACTGCTGCGGAGGCACAGGATTTCAAGAAGAGTTTCGATACTGCGCGTTTGAATTTGCCTCCACCAAGTCCACATAAACCTGAGAAAAAGATGGACGTGAAAGTACCAGAAACAAAAGCCGAAGAAAAGCCATCGACTCAAGTCAAAGTCGGTGGATTCTCGTTCGTTGGAAAACCGATTATCCAGGAACAGGTTGAAGACAAGTCGAAAATTAAAGATAAGACGGATGAACCGCCGAAACCTAGTCCATTCGCTACTTTCACTTTTTCAAAGACTGATGTAACATCTCCAGTCACACTTCCGTTAGGATTTACGTGGGATAAGACCAAATCTGATAGTGCGGCACCACCTGCAAACGATACAAAGCCTAATTTACGGTTGCCCCATCTTGATATTCAGAAGACAGAAGTCAAAATAATTGAAAGAAATGCTATATTGAGAAGTTGCACTGGATCTAATTTGGACATTTGGACTGAAAATGGCACTGGGCAGGCAGTCGTTGTCAAAGATAAACCTACCGGAGGTGTTCGAATTTTAGTGAAGAAAGGCGCAAAAGTGTTGTGTAATTTGCCTGTGACTAAAGATGGCTCTTTTACTCAGGATGGCAAAATTATTCTATGCGTATTGAAGGAAGCTGGCAAAGTCAAAGCTAGGCACTCCTTAGAATTCCAAAGTATTCAAACGGGAGCAGAATTTTACAATGGAGTCACCTATCCGGATAAAGCTATCGAAGAAGAAAAGATATCTGAAGTAGCTAAGCAAGAAAACAATGCTAATAATAAGCCGTTTGGTGAACGTTTCAAACCTGCTGCTGGATCTTGGGAGTGTTCTTCTTGTTACACGAGGAACAGCGCTGGAACGATAAAGTGTGTGGCGTGTGCGAATCCAGCCCCGTCTGCAAAGTTAACACCATCTACTACTCCTGCTGCTATGAACGATACAGTAAAATCAATGCTATCGGAAATGTTGAAGCCAGCTGCTGGATCCTGGGAATGTATTTCTTGTCATATTAGGAACAACGCTGGCGCATCAGTGTGTCTGGTATGTTCATATCCAGCGCCATCTGCAAAACCTGCAATGCCATCTGTAACTCCTGCTGCAACAAAAGATACTACTCAGCCGTCCCTTTCAGAGATGTTCAAGCCAGCTGCAGGGTCTTGGGAATGCACTTCTTGTTACACAAGAAATAATTCGGGAGTAACACAGTGTGTTGCGTGCACAAATCCGGCACCACAGGCGACACAACTGTCAACACCTGTTAAAACAGATTCTTTCCAAATCAAAGGTGTAGATTTGAGCACCACCAAGACGTTTTCATTTGGTCTTCCAGCCGATATGAATAAAGATGCCAAACCTAGAGCTTTTAACTTTCAAATGCCAACGCCTGGTGGTGGTGACGCGGATAGCGGTGTAATCACTGGAGGATTTACATTCGGCATGCCGTCTCAAACAACTGTTGCGGCATCCAAAACTACTGCAAGTCCCGCAATTCCAATAATCTCATCAACTCCATCTACTCAAAAAAGCGCGAATCTTACTTTTGGTTCGCCAGGTAAATCGTTTGATTTCCAGTTCCATAGTAAGAGTCCGATGAAATCACCGGGTGGCGCGGTGGAACATAGTGAAGGAGAAGAAGTTGAACAGAGCGAAGATGTTTATTTTGCGCCAGTTATTCCGTTACCCGATAAGATCGACGTGAAAACAGGCGAAGAAAATGAAGACATTTTGTACAGCCATCGCGCGAAACTATTCAGGTATTGTATTGTTTAATTTATCATATTCGTATGTTTTTTTTAATACACGGAAAGAAATTTCGTACGATTTTAGTATGAAAATAAGGCATACGATTTTAGTAAAACATTTTTACTACTATTGCAGTATGAAAATTGAACGAATATGGTAAGTAACTAGGGTTGCAATGATTTAAATCAAGTGATTTAAACATCGATTAAAATCGCGATTTAAATCAAATGATTTTTTTAATAAAAATCATGATTTAAATCACTTATTTTTTTTTTGGGTGGAGGATAAAAATATATAATGTTACATTAATTAATGCAATTTTATTATTTTTTATATAAATGAAAAAATATAAAATTGGCTATAGAACGTTTACTAAGTCCTGAATGACACTGAAAATAATTCACGTCCCCAATAGTGTCTATATTATAACAACACCTAAAGTTTCACAACTTTGTTTTCAGTAACTCTGCGAAAACGCGCGTGAATTTTCAAATATAATAAAAAAAATTTTTATAATATATATACATACATGGAAAAAAATATGCGCTACTAAATTTCTATTTAAGTTAGATATATTGTTTGGCCATTATTGGCATAAGTAGAAATTATAATTATCATACACTAAGAAAAAAGTAATAGTAAAATTGAAAACAATTTATATCCATTTGAGGATATCTCTGAAGAGTGAAAAGTTTTATTATTAAAAATAGTAAAAATGATAATTATCAAAGCAATTTGTAGTACTTTTCTACTAATATTTCCTACATGCCATTTAAATTTTACTATTATTAACAGTAGAAATAATTACTTTTCCAATATATCGTCAAATTGATACAAAAAATAGTAGTTTGTAATACATCTTTTTTCTCAGTGTAGCCAAACAAATTTATGTGATGAAAACTAACCTAGTGAGTTTCTTAAATTACATACACTGTATGGTTGAATCAGCCATACAGTTTATGTAACGTTTAAATATTCATTTTAGTCGATTTAATATCTAGGTGCTTCTGCAAATAG
>JABFPN010004039.1:0-16168 GCA_022817305.1 Leptoteleia sp. ZL-2020
GCATCATTATCGACCGCGCGATATCGATAAATCGATTTACTATCTGGATACTTCATTTTACTATCTGTTTTCAACTATCTATTTCTACTATCTAGATGGTGCTTTTAACTATCTATTTCTCTCAGTGCATATTGTAAGAAATGCATGCAATGCAAAAGTGTAGTCTTGTCACTATACAATATAGTAGAACCTTTTAATAAATCGCTCTCAATATATGGAAAAGATAAATAAAAGTTATGATGTGTTTAAAATCAAATTAAATTTATATAAAGTATTTCTTTTCTCTTAAAAGAGTTTGTTTGAAAGAAACATAAATAAAACAAAAAGAAAGCGACACGTTGCTTTTTTTCTTTTTATTTATTTACTTTTGAAGTTAGTATAAAAGATTGGAATTAATGATGTTTTCATTAATTAATTATTAATTATTTATGATTCACTATGTAACTTTCGTTGTTTAATTTGTAAGCATTTGTTTTTCAAACACGGTTACCTTCGTTAATGAAATGGTCAATTCCTAGGAAAGATAAGATAAAAAGATGTGTAGACTGTTAGCGTAATGCTTATACCGTTTTAAATTTCCTTTTTTTAAATATTCTAATATATTCATATACAATAAAACATGTTTTCTGTATTATTATTCTGTATGTGTTATTATAATTACATATTATCGTTATTTTGGAAATATTTTATTTAAACAATGTTTATCGCATGAGGTAAATATATATAATTAATATTTTCTATTAAATTATATTATTACTTACATTCGCACTTCCTTTTTACTATTTTTTCAATACATATAATAGCCAACTAACAACTTTAACTTCTGTAAAGTATTGTAAATTAGTAAATTGCCAACTAAATTATTTTAAAGTGTAATTAAAAACGGGTGAATTTGAATTTTAAAATAATTATTTATAACATTATCGTATTTTAATAATTATTAATTTTTATGCCTTTCCAAACTGCAGTATTACCCTTTTAAAATATTAAAATGGCATAAAACACAGCACATACGCAAATTATCATTAGTCAGACTAATTCGGTTCAAAACTGTAATGGCTTGCTACAATTTTGTGCAATTTAATAATACAAACGCTTTTCACAATCATCACAAAACGAGCATAAATTAATTTCAATTATTCAACAATTTGCTCATACTTAGTACTTCGTACTTCTTTAAAATAATAGATCAATAAAACTAAAACTGTACAGATCAATAAAAAAAAAAACTTTCCACGATACCACTTTCTACGTCGAGTGTACAATTATTTTATACACATTTTCTCCTCGGGCAATTGACTTGTCAAAAGTTACGTAAAACGGTAGCATCACGTCAGAGGGGCATGAGTTTATGAGGAAGCCAAAGCGCGGACTTTCGAAATTTCGATTCAAATCAGCTGACTGGTTCGGTGGATCAGCGTTATACTTGGCATCGCCGGCGTGGTTCGGTCTTGGCTCGTCGTCACACTTCTCTGCTTATCCGCGACAATGGCAATTCTTAACGCGCTCACGAAGCGTAAAACGCTCAGCTGGAAACGCCGAGCACATGCAAAGCAGTTATCGTTTGGTTACCATCATTTTTTAACCCTACCATTTTCGTTTAGATCCCAGTCAACTTTGTTTCCGTCTTCGAATCCTCATCCGCGAAGTTCAAGGAACTTCTTTCTAAACATCGTTTCACACCAGTTCAAATTTACGTTCGAGTCATTGTTTTTTTTTTTAGCAGCGAGTTGATTTCATCAGTTTTCATCCGTCTCATCGAACATCGAAGGGTCTTTAAAAAATCCTATAAAATCATACAATGTAATGATCGAGGATCTTTAACATTTTTTCAAACTTTTCTTTCATCGAAACTTTCATTTTTCATTCTTGTTAAAAACATTTTTGTTTGCTAATATATAGTAAATTAATTGAAGTCTACTTTAATTCATTATTTTGCATGATAATGATTGAATTTGTTGAGTCGTTTGAAAGAGCTTTCAAATTATTTCATAGCTGTAATCAAATTATTGCTAATCCATTGCAATGGTATAAGTGAGATAATTTAAATATTTAATATATACTAGTATTAATTAAAATTAATATAAAATTTAATACTAATATAATGTGTAATAATACTTCAAATATTAAATATATATTGTGTATAGATATTGTAATATTTAAAATGACCATTTTTAAATATTTTTTATCAGATTCTTCGACAGCAATATTTATATCATATATACAAGCATACTTAAATTAAATAAAACCGTCCACGTTAACGAACACTCGTTGGATGTAAAATACATTTCGTTAAATTCCAATAAGAGTGCACGAAAGATGATCAAAAAGTAAATAAATAAAAATCGACAAGAATGCTGGCTGAATTTCGAGGCGTACACAGCCAATCAGAGCGTTACTAGTTGGCCAGTTGGCAAAGAGGAAAATTCTCCTTTTTGCTCGGCTACTGTGCAGTTGCTTCGTGGATTTCCTCCTACGCTCCGATGCGTTTAATTGACTTAATTTCAATGTGCTTCACTTTTAGCGCGCACCACACGATACAACAAAAACGAAGCGCATTCTGCAAGAAGCGATACGTCAAACTTTCGCAAGCGTCTGATGATTCGCGCTTGGGAGCAGCCCAATGCGCGCGTGCAGTCCGCGGAGGGTGACAATACTGTGCGGTGACAATTTTTTGTCGCGATACCAATCTGTTTTTGTATTCCTCAGCTCGAGTTAACTCTTCGATCCACTTTCATTTTTAACCGATGACAATATTTGTATATTGTGTTTATAAAAGAGAAATACAATTTCAAATATTTGTATTTTCTGTCAGACACATAACGAATGTAATTGGATTTGAATTTTTAAACGAAACAGTACAATTAATTAATTAATTTGGTTTTGTAATTAAAGTTCTGATTTTAATTAAAATAACCATAATATGGTTGATACAATTAGAATTATATTTATCACGAAAATTAACAAAACGACTCTTTTTCTCAGTGAAATAAATTTCTCTCAATGCAGAAGATGCGCTTCGTTTAACCCTGAACCATTACACAAAAACATATGATTAATCGTATACATATATCGTACAAGCCGCATATACCAGTAGCGTATTAATCAACAATTTAATAACATGCATTATTTCTATGATCTAACCGCAACAGTTGCCTACTGCACCATAATTCGACGAAGGAACTTACCCAATCGTATTCAATCAATTTACCCTTTTTGTAGGTTCTTATAAATTTCGTTAATTAAGTACAATCTTATCAACGGCTTTTTTATCTTACCTATTGAAGAAAAAAAAGAAAAAGAAACTGACGAAAGCAGGATAAATAACCAGCTAATGTGGAAGTCATGTAGATAAGAGTAACTTGATCGAGGAATTATAAATGTCGTTTATTTGCCAGAGTCAACAAAAACTTGACCGAAAAAGTTCGACAGCAAACGTAATTTCTAAGGGAAATGTTAGGATTGTAAAGAGCCGAGTTTACGTAACGATCGCGTATGCACGATTGTCATTCAATTAATTTCAGTTCGGGTCGTTGTATTACAACCAATTACTGATTTAGAAATGGCTCTGTTACACTTTCGCAATAATATACCGGTCTAGTGCGTACACATCAACTTTGCATAATCATCTCGAATGACTTATCTAATGCAGGCTAATTCAGCTTTTAGTCACACGCACAAACTGTTTTCAATGTGACATAAGAAATTAATACTTTACATGATGAAATGGCTGTTTGCGGCTTTTTATATTATTATTTATGTGTCTAATGATTGAAAGTTTAAATGCGTTTCATTGATACATTTCAATGATTTCTCAGTCATTGTTTGTTTGAAAGCAAAATTCAGGAGTAAAAATGTTGAAAACAAAGTGATTAAATGCTTCGTGAAGTATCATTGGGAAAGTGTTGTACTCTTGCTAAAAGTTCCATACGAAAATAAATCATTAGGAATTGTGTGATTGTGAAAGGAAATTTTCAAGTAGAATCGTACCTTCCTAATAAGATTAAAGATAAATTATACAGTTTTAAGATACTTTTTAACATTAAATATATAAAATGAAAGCCAACTTTCAAATTTCGTTATTAATTTATGAAATATATTTTTTTCATTAAATACAACTCTTTTTTTCCACTTCAGTACACTTTAGCTTTAATAGAATGTAAGAATGGATATTATATTTTTTGGAAACTAAATTCTATATTTTATATATAACAGTTTCAGAAATTATTACAATATTAAAGTATTAATTATTTGCTTATCCAAGTACGTTCGTAATAATAATCTAAAAGCTCTCAGTCGAAAGAATAGTAAAGAATAATAACGAAAATTTCGTTCGTGCAATTTTCTGCTGAACTTTGCAGACTGGATAATCCTCTGAAGGGGAAGTGGTCAAATTTTAAGCCAACTTTGTTTTTGACTAAAGTTTGAATGCAGCTTTTTCGCAATGAAAACCCAAACAAGAGCCCTTGGTTGTCCTTTCGGGCGCAAATAATGGAACCTTGGCAAAAAAAAAAGTCGAGAATAAGTTTTTCGTCGGTTTCGCGCAGACGTAACGTTATAAATTTTCCGACGCTTTGGAAAGTGTTTGCCACGGTGGTGGATCCCCCATTTTCCACGTCTAGACACCGAGCCGTCTTGGAATTTATTGTCCCTTGCGTTAGGGATACCGTGCTTTATTGCTTTTCAACGATTTTGATAAATGTCTTTGGAGGGTCCTTTTCAGTTCAAACTTATTTCATCAAAGTGTTTCCATTTCCATAAGCTTTTTTTCTTCTTCTTTCCTGCTTGATTTTCAAGAACCATCGAATAAATTGAAATTCTTCTCAATCATGATTACAACCATATACATTTTATGTTTGAAGAAAGATTTGTTGTTAATTTATTATCAATGAAAACTTGTTATTTACAATTAAATAAATTACAATATTAAAATGGATTTTAATTAATGGTGCCCGTTAATAGGGATTCTTTTGAAAAGGGAACTCGCCTCGTTCTCATTAAATAATTCAACATTGATTCCTCCTGTCTAGACGCATCTGAGTATCAATCGCATTCACTTGAGCTTTTTTGGCACTTTTCCAATATCCTCTTTGAAATTGTACTGAAGCTTTGTACGTGCACTTTTCATGTTACCAAATCCAAGGCTTTCAATTAAACGAATTCTTTTTGGTTTTATTATTTGGATCCTGGACTTGGCGCAACTTGTTTTTAAATATGTTTCAACCTTTCGACAATCCTTAAATCTTGCAACGGAAAGAAATTCTTAATGGTGTTTCCGGGTTTGGGGAATGATTTATTGTGCACAAGTGCGGCATAGAGTGGTATTAATAAATCTTGAATTAAGTTTCAAGAAAGTAAAATTGAAAAAAATGGATGAAAATAATCTCATAATATGACTCACACTTCTCTTTCAACTTGTACCTCAATAATAACAGAATTTTTTTTATTGAAGTATCTTACCGTACACTTTATTCTTTTCGTATTTCGATTCTTGAAATGTCGTAACAATAGAGTTTCAATAAAATATGATTGTACCGCGAGTACAGTGCCAATATAAACTATACGTAAAAATGCATTCTGTAATGAGAAACGTCAGAGCGCATTTTCAAACAACTCTCATTGATATCGAGCGTCTCCTCGGCCGTGGCCCAAGCATGCGCAAATCCCATCCATCGGCACCGTATTTTAACGTCGCAGTACATATCCCGGAATTTTATCCTGCAGGAGTGCGACATTGAGCTTCCGCATCCCGCGACTTTTCGTTGTCATAACGCGTGATTGCGTGCATAATAGCAGTGCCAAAGCCATGACGGATTGTCCGCGAAGTGAAGCCCAATCGAATTTCACCTGCAGTGATTTTCAGACCCAAATCATAGATAACAAATTATTTTTCCACCTTCGACACTCGTAATGGTTTAATAAGTACAAAAAAGGGGAAGAAATAAAAATATAACAGGAACGAAACAAGATGATGTGTTTGATAGAAGAAACAGAAAGATATATTTTAGAAAATTAGAGAGGAAGATAAAAAGAAGTGGGAGAGAGGGGAAGGAAGAAAATCTGGAGGTTAATGAGAGGAGCTAATTAATCAGACTGATCTTTGCATTTAACATGGAGTTATAATATGCGCTAGATTTGCAAAAAAAGAAAGAAAAAAGTCGCGACTTTCATCCTGATGTAGAGCAATCGATATTTTCGTTTACGGTGAGAATTTGTTGTGGTGATAACCCAGTTAATTTTGCGCTCGCTTGGGCGATCACAATTGATTCGGATTGAAAGTTTTTTTTTGGTTTATTTCGCAACAACTGCCAATTGCGGGTTATATCGCGGGCAAATTGAAATATGTGTCCGCCGTGGGATGGTGCTTTCCCACGTTCCCAGTTCGTAAATATTCCACCCTAGGAACGTGACTCGATTATGATGAACCGAGTGTACATTGTTGCTAAGATTCATTACACCGTGAATAGCCTTTCGTTTCGTAACGATCCGCGTTCCGTCCGACGAGAAACGGTCTTAAAAGTTTTGTTTTTAGAATACCTAAAAAGCTGGCCGGCACAGACGAAAGGGAAATGAATAAAATTTGAATTTATTTTACACTGGGAGAGATTTATTAGTAGGTGCTATTATATTTTCTAATAACTCGGGGAATTGTTTGCTTTTGTAGTGTTCCATATAATATGATGTATTTGAGAAGAATATAGAAACCAAGGAATGGAACTCATTACCTCATAGTCACCAATCGCATGTTTTACCTTCAATCACAAAACTTACTTTAAGTAAGAATTTAAGGTCTTACTTCATAATTTTCGGTGACTGAAAATATTTAGACCACGCCCCTTTTATTTACACTAAAATTCAAGAAATAACAATATTTTGCTAGACGACTGGTCACTAAGGTAACCGGTTCTATTCCTAGATAACAAATTTTTTATAATATTGTTAAAAGTATTATTTTATAAATTTTATATATATATATATATATATATCCTCAAAATATAATAAAATATACTAATAACTAATA
The DNA here is from genome assembly GCA_022817305.1 of Leptoteleia sp. ZL-2020. NCBI lineage: Eukaryota > Metazoa > Arthropoda > Insecta > Hymenoptera > Scelionidae > Leptoteleia > Leptoteleia sp. ZL-2020. The sequence goes on from JABFPN010004039.1 coordinate 7,022, forward strand.
ATAAATTATTCTCAGTGTAATACATTTGACATTTTTGTTCTCAAGTTCATGTAATAATTGGACTGTTGAAATAAACAAGTTAATTTTTTTTATTTAAATAAACAACATACATTTAATTGTTTAACGTTCAAATTTTATTTAATTTAAATTATTTTCTACAATAATTAAAATAATTACAGTAATTTTTAAAATTGTTACAATTATTCTTAATGATTTTTAGAAATCATAATTTGTTTAAGTTTTAAAAACACTTAGTAAATATTGTGCAATTATTAACGATTAAATAAATTCTTTTGTTCACAAGTTGTTTTTTTTATTCTCATAATAAAAACCTGTTCAGTTCTCACCTGTTCAGTTTTCAATTAAAATATTTCAAGTAAAAGCTTATATATTTTATAATATTATTTCAGGTAAAAATACAATTTTTAATATCAAATATAAAATCTAATACATTTTCCTTTCAAGTTTTTGCGATATCAATTTTAATTACTTTCAATCCGTCATCAAATTTCAGTGATCAAAACATTCTTTAGACCCAAAAAATATCTTGTTAAATTAGTAACAAATATTACTAATATATAATAGTTTCAAGTTAAAAATAATGTTTTACATAAGTTTCTTGAAAATTTCTTCATTAAATATATAATTAACTATAAACGGTTAATGAAAATGTTCGCAATGGGCGAATAGCGTCGAGTCAAGGATAAACACCGGGAGAAAAAATGTCGGTGACCGAAATGGCAAAGGGTGCGAGGAAAAGGACGAACGTACGTGAGATGGAAAGAAGAGAGTCAGAGGCGCGATCGAGGAGCTCGCCTCTTTGTCGCGGTTTTCGGGTGCACCCCACGCCGGAAGAGGAAGTGACTGATTCGGGTCTCTCCTCCGAGAGCACCACTCCGGTCGGCGGCTCTCCGCCGCCACGTCAGCCACAAAGAACCCTCGTTACAGCGCACAATGTTTCCGCACTTATCGCCGCGTCTCGCGCCAGACTTGAGAAAACTAGGTACAGTACAATTTGTGCGACTCCGACTTTTTATTCCTGTTGGATGTTGTACATATTTTACTGTAACGTCATTCCAGAATTAAGCGCATCAAATGATTGCTCCATGTAGTGAATTTTTTACCCAAACACATCTATACTGGTGTACCGATGTAACTTATACTATTTACATGTTATAAGTTAGAATTTGTTTTACAGTTTCACACATTTATGAATAAAGGTGTCAGTATTGATTACTTTTGTATTCATAAATGTGGACTGTATAAATAATCTCCTAAAAATGGAGATTATTTTATACTGAGGTAAATATTGAGATAGATTGTATGCTAAAATTATGTTTAATTTTTAGCAACAAATGTTAAACATGAATAGAACTGAGTAATGAAAAGTAAATGATTATATACAATTGCTGTGTTATTCCGCTTATTCTTATTTTAATGATCTTGAATAGTTGTATTATTTATTCAATTCAGTTGTCATAGAAAATTAAATTTTCTGTTAAGGTGTAATTCACAATTGTCCCTCTTTCTGAGATTGAAATCATATTCTTGTATGAAGAGCTATATAATAATATAGTAGCATGCACCAATTACTTTTATATTATATTGTAGTTGTAAATAATAATTTAAATTAATTTTTGTTGATTAGATTCTTCTTGCTTTCTTTTTACCAAGAAATAGGAATAAAAATACCTAAACAAAATTTTAAATTGATAAATATATTTTTTTTATTACAGAATCAGCAGCAGTAGAACATCCAGATTGATGAAAAGCAGATCGGGTACAGATTCACCGAGATCATTGGACAGTGTTCGTTCGGGTTCTAAACAGGTCTTCAGTCCTCTTAGGACGTCAAGAAATGTAAGAAATTTTATATTAAAAATATTACATCTTTCTTAACTTCAAAATGACTGAACCGAAGTAATAATTTACTTGACAGTATTACACTAAGAAAAATATAACAGGCAATGTTTTCAACTTTGTTTTGGTTTGATTTTTATTGAACAATGTATCTGAAATAAAGTCAAAAACAATAATATATTCTGTCATATTTTTCTCAATATATAAAAGTAATTGAAGTATTTAAAGAAAAATTGTATACAAAGAAAAAAGTGTTATACGCAAGTAAAAATTAATACTTCAGAATAACTACTTAATCTGAACATTTAGCATTTATCCAATTTTGAACATTAATTAGTCAATTAAAGACTTTGCTAATTTATCAGATTACTTAAATACAAATGGACGCAGATTTATACAATAATTTACGAGTATGATATAATTATTTGTCTCGTGCTTTCACCTAAATTCCGCAATGGCTAAAGCGCTAAAAATCTTTACAATTGATGTAAATGACACAATTAAAACACTCGTAATTACTAATAAACTGGTTAATAGCTACTTTTAACTACAGTCAAGTGCTACAATAGTTGATTACTCTTTGTTTAAACAATGGCGTAACGCAAGAAGAAAATAAACTAACTCCGAGTACAATTTCCAGGTCCAATCGCCGAGCATCGATTCCGGTGACGAAGGCAGTCTCAAAATGGATCGAGGAACATACCAGTACATGTCGCAGGACATCGTCTGCATCAAGACCATGCTCCTAAAACTTAAGCGAATCCTTCAGGAGGTAAGTTCAAAAGCAACAATCAATTAAGAACATTACCATCTGCCTTTTTTTATTTGAAATTTACGCTTTTGCCGTTGCATTTCGATTGATTCCACCGCTTAGCTCAATGTCGTTTTGTCATTAACACGCTTTTCTGTTTTCGCCTTGTTTTTTGGTCCTCCTTGGTTTTGCCTTTGCAGTCAGGAGAGAACGGTCTGACGAGGGTACGTTCTTTTCGTTTTACTTCCATTATGCAATCATTGTGCATTTCGTGTGCAATTATTCTGTTCGATTAATTAATTGATCCCAATTACTAATACTCGCTGTTGTCATTTGTAGGCGGAACCTCTCAACCCATTCGACAACTCTGTCAAGGTTGGTAACCGTTTTGTTCGACACTTTTTCTCATGTATATTTAATTAAAAAAGTAGATAACACGCATTCGTGTGAATTGCGATTAATTGATTTTGCATTTGAGAGATACAAGTTTTCTGAAGAAGGGATTCAGATTTACTGAATTTGAAATTAAATTTACTTGTAATGGTACACTGGGAAAAATGAATTTTGATGAACTGTACAATTCTTTTTTTTTATATTTCAGTTAAATTATTCTAATAAAAAAAAACGAAAAATTTTTGGATAACACAAATAAATAATCCAATCATACATTAAAGTTCTGTTTGGAAACATCATAAAGTATCTTTTCTTTTTTTAGAATGGCCTCTTCTACAACCTGAACGAAGGCGAGTCGATTGACGCAAGCATTACCTCTGGAAATGGTAGCGTCGCCGATGAGCTTACTGATCTACGAAGGCAGGTGGTTTTTCTGCAAGGTCAACTGGAAGATAAAGACCGTACAATACAATCGCTTCAGGTACCAAAACAATTGCCACAATCACAAACGTCAGAGAGCATAGTCAAACGAGTTTCCATTGAATTTTGACACCTTGTTATTTACGACCGATTGTACAATTCTTTTCCTTTAAATCGTGAAAAGATGCAAATTATACATTTGCATCTTTTTAAGATTGCAGAACTTTTGCCAAAGCAAGACAATTTGTTAACGATGACCATTCGCAGGATAATGATTCATCTTGTTTTTTTCAGTCACAATTGACCAAGTATCAGAGTCAAAGCAATTCAGATTCCCAATGCACCGTTGCATCAGCGCAAACAGGGATCAAAGAAACATGTAACTCTGCCACGCAAACGGAGAAGGTAACAGTCTATTAAATATGGCAAATAAAATAGCTAAATTAAAAGTTGGTACAATTTTTTATTTTGTTTTAAGTATTTCAATGAATCATGTAACTCAAAAAATAATAATCTTAATAAAAATTATAAAGAATGCTACTTTTTAAATTTCTTTTTAACTATAAATGAATATTTGATTTTTAGATGCGTCCAGTTTCAGCAGGACCATTGCTTTTGCAGTCACTTCCGCAGGATGGCAATATGGGGCCCTTAGTTAGGTAAATATTATTGTTCAACTTTATGTAAACGTTTAAATAGCTTAGCATAATGCAGCCTAAGAGGGGATTTGCAATCGTAAGCAATCTCCTCCTCAAAATGCGTTATTGTGAACTCCATTTTGTTTGTACAATAATATAAAACTCGCGCACAAAATGGCCTTTAGTTGTAATGCACAAACGAATTCAACGTTATGTTAAAATGAAATAACTTGTTGCTGCTGCTCTGGTTAACGATGACGTCGTACAGCTTCAGGATTGGGAAGGTAGAGTGCGTCAGTTACTGTGACTTAATATTGGGATACTTTCTCCTCTGCGCGTTCAACGCCTTTATTTATTTGCACTTGGAATATTCACAATTTACGTTTTGTATTATCAAAGTAGCATGTCAGTTTTTCTACGACCATTAAACATCCATGCCTCGCCCACTTCAGTTTATGTTCTTTTATGTCGCAACGTTTTACCTTTTGATTTGCTCAAAATTTGAAATAAAGAATTTATAAAGAAAGGATATATATGTATATATACGTTAATTATATATCTACGTATATAATCTGTTTTTCTTGTATTTCAAGACTATATATGTTTAATTAGATGTATAGAAAATTCGCAAATAAATGCTACGTCGATGAAGCGTACTCATTTGATGCCAAGTTCAATCCGCTTAAATCAATTAAAAAGAAATCGCTGCATTACACTTTTTTTTCTCATAAAAGATACGTATTCCTAAGCATGAAACGAGAAGTAGATTTATGCGGTAAAGTAATTTCTATTGAGATTTATTAAGGGGTTGTCAAATACCATAACGGATTCACTATTTACTATTTTTCACGCTGCAATGATTAGCCGTGCGGGGTGAGTGTTATTTGTACTTTATAGATACGTATAAAATGTGTACCCAAGAATATCTGAAAATTGAATTTAAACAACAGATGTTTGATAGCAATAAAGAAATAAAAAAATTATATTGGGTAAAAGAACTTTGATAAGATTAACTAATACTTGTTTGAGATGAATGATTCATACAAATGATTGAAATGTGCAATAAATCAATAATTCTGTTATAAATAATCTGTTAACTTCTTAATCATCAAAAGACAATTTTATATATATATTACTGTCACAAGTGTTTGCTGTATTAAAACACTTCTCTTTATGTAAAGCTAAATCAAAAATAATACATTAGGTACATTAGTATAATTAAAAAATGAATTTAATTTTAAATTTGACAAAACTATAATAACATTTTAAATGTACTATACTTTTTTTTCAGTTGGAATAATTCATGGGATCATCCAAGGCCCCCAATGCTGACGGAAGTACACCCAAAATCCATCAAAAACCCTGGCGCACGCCCAATTCGTTTGCCGCACAAGGACAATGTGTCGACCTCACACAATAATGAAAACGGCAAGATATCTCCTGACATAGCGACGGCGAAGCGAGTAACGAATGGAAAAGAAAGCCCACTGGGACCGCTGAAGAACTTACCCGGCAAAATCGAAACCGCAACCCCAAAGTCGGCCATACCTACGCCGAGGAGACTCGCGACTCCTACCTTAATACCGCGTGCTGCGCGATCAGGGAGATCGCACAACACGTAAAATCTCATCGTTTTGCGTTATAAATTTTTTTACTGTATTTCAATGAACCTTATTTCCCTTCAATCGTTAAAATAAGGCCATCGAATTGCAGGCAATCCTACTTGTAGAAAAAAATCTCAAAAATTATTGTACTTTATGATAATGCTGGCAAAAAGTACAGTACTTTTGCTTATTTTTATTTCAATGATTTATATATTTTATTTAAATTATTACCTTTAAAATACGTCTGAATCAGAGATAGCAGTTAAAATGAAACGCAGGACGTTTTTTTTTTTTATTTATTCATGAATATTTATATTGGTAAAAAGTTTAACACTTCATTAGAGTTCAGAATAATATTATTTTGTGCCTAATGTTGTGAGTTTTTATCTTTTTTATATTAAGTTTGTTAGAATTTATGCAAGTTCAAAATTCGAATCAAATGGCTTTTTAATCATGGGCATTTTTAATATAAACGAATTTTCACTCATATGTATTATTCACATGAAAGAGAAAAATAATTGTTGTCCTAAGTATAAATTTGTTGCTACTGATAAAAATGTTGCTGAATCAGCAATTTTCTATATACGCTAACAAATTTTTATTTGAATTAACAATTGTTTTTTTCATATATTGTGAATAGTGTGAAAATGTCAGTTGTTTGAGTTATTATTTTCAAATATCTTACCTGAAAATTAAAACATTTATTGAACATGTCCATTATTGAAAAATTATTAATCAATTTGTTCGATTATTAAAATAACTTCTTATTTTAATAATCCATGAATTTCGGGAAACTTAAAATATGAAAGACAAAAATGAATAAAAATAGAAATGATATTTTAAATCCTCAAATTTGTGGAGTGTCTTCGGAATTATTTATAATGAAATTTGACGCATTCTTAAACGCAAAGTTTAGAAGAATATACAACTTTCTTTAGTTATTTTGATTTAATATTTTCATACTATATTATATTCATTGACAAATTTACACTTATGTCAATATTATCATCTAGTATAATAACTTTTACACTTGATTTTGTGTACTTTAATCTAATTTCAATTGAAATCTTAATAAAACCTCTTTTCTATTTTAAATGACAAGACTAAGGAAGCTTCTACTGTAAATCAATATCTCGATATTTATTTGCGATTCTTATTTATTGAACTGTATCCCTGTCGAAATCACGGTCTATGTATATATTTGCAATTGTAAAGTTGTTTCCTTTCATTTTCGTGAATTTCGTCGACAGAAATTTCATCGCTGTGATCTCAGTCATTACAATTTCTTCGCGTCGTGCGACTCCTTTACAGCGTGTGCAATAAATGGCTATTTTGCCTATTAATTATTATAATATTTGACACTTCTTTAACATTCATCATTGTATTATTAATCGACTATCATTTTTTTATTATATCATTTATTTTGTGGTACAGTATTGGATATGTGTTGTGCGGACATTTTTTATTCGACAAAAATCATCGTTCTTTTTTGTACAAAAATTAACAAAGGAAATAATAAGAAAATGCTGTATACATTGTAATAAAAGCCGTCAACGCATCAATTTCTTTTCTTTTTTTTTCTGTTTATCATCCCTTCATTGTACAATCTCGTTTTACCTTATTAATTGTAATGAATTGTACTCTGAAAAATTAATTTTTTGTTTCATGATTATCAATCTAAGGCTTCATAAATGAAGATATTGTTCAAGAGATGACGTTGAAGAAACTTGATCATGTAGAAAGTAAATAAGGAAAATTTTATACGAAATTTCGAGGCTGATTCGCTGAAATGTGTCAAAGATTGATTATCAGTTTGGATTGAAATTTGCAAATTTAAACAAGCATAAAAGAACAATAGAAATTCTTTGCGTTAGATTAAATCAGCGAAGCGCTTGAAAATTCAGTTTCAAATTTCATCGTGCAACTTCGATCTGTAATGTTTCATTTAAGAGGGTTTTCTCTTCTGAACAATGACAGCGGAAATTGTGTGTTCACAGAGCAGAATGTTTGATTATTCGGTCACAAGTTATACTTACTATAAAACTTAACAAATTAAAGAAAAATTGAAACTATTAAAATTAGTAATAAGTTTCAATTTTAATAAATTAAAATATTTTGAAATTGAACATATAAGTTGCACTACTAAAATTAATTGAAAAATTTATTAAAACATTTTTTAAAACAAAAACGAATAACATAATATACATTAATACATAAATCACACAAATGATAAAAATGTTATGTAAAATAAAAAGGAGTCAAGTATATAATATGTCTAAATAAATTAAAATAGTCAGTTCAACACGTTTTTAAAGATCTTATTTACTGTCCTTGTTTACAAGAGAACTATCTTAAATACGTAAATTCGTCATTTTATAATAAAATTAAGGGGCTGTGCGTTTTATATAACTCAACCCAAGTACTTTAATTAATAACCTTTTATTTATTTTATCCCAGCAAATATGAAATATATGACGAAAAGAAATAAAAAGAAAGTTTTTACGATGAATTTTTTGTACAGTTAAATAATCCAAACTCTGCACAGTCCCTGTTGAAAATAATATACATTCCACGTTGTTGCAAGGTCAAAAGTATAATATTATTTAGGGTAATTAGATATAAATAGAAAATTTGTCGACTAGCGACTTGATCGTATTTTATTCTGGACATGAATACGTTTCTTCCTTCACGGGCCGATTTACTTCGATTGTAAATAATTATTTTGTTACTTTCTTGGCATATAGAGAATTAGAAGTCGTAAATTAAAAAAAACATTGGTACTTAATAACCCTCTTCCCTCCTCTTCAAGTATTATCTCAACTTTTACATTTATTTTATTGCTTTTTAGATTTTATAGCCTTTTCAGAGTTCAAGATTAAAATTTCTAATTCTCAAAACTTCAAGTGAATAAAGCAAATAAAAAGAGAAAAGAAATGGCTGCACAGGTTTGAGAGTTCAGTTCTTGTTTTTCTCATACTTTCATTATTTACTTTGAGGTAAAGTCTTGTAATGTAATCGATTATGGAGCTTGACGCAACATCTGCCGACTTAAATCGAGTACTAAAGGCTACGTTAAACAAGAATCTCATTGGATGCTTCCGAGGTGTCTATTGCAGGACAGAATCTGCGCTGCAATAGCGTTTTTCTAGGAATTTTTTAGTTGCCAATCGTATCAATAGTTTGTTTTTCTGAACCCTAAAATAAAGGAAAAGTAATTAAGGTGAAATGTCAGCGCTATATTCACGGAGTCAGTGTCTTTTTATTTATAATTGTTTAAACGACAAAAATTAAAAATCGGCCAAAATACGTTAATTCTATGGCATTGGGAGAATATTATTCGGTATATAAAATCAATTATGGTTTTCAAGTACGACGTAATTTTTGGAAATAGACTTTTTATAAATTCAAAAACTTAAAAATCGTATTTCCAAAAATTACGTCGTATTTGAAAACCATAAATGATTTTATGTACCGAATAATA
>JABFPN010004040.1:0-16165 GCA_022817305.1 Leptoteleia sp. ZL-2020
ATAACAATCTAAATTTATTTATATATTATTATATAATTATATATCGTATTTATAACGACTGCCAATGAATTGACAACGGTCAGTAAACAGTACTGTGCCAGTAATGATTGCCGTTGGACTTCCGACCTTCAACAGTCAGTACTGAAACTGAGTAAAACGGTGTTTCAGGGCCAAGACATTGCCGACAGTTGGTTACCAACGGTCAGTCTTTGGTGGCTGGCATTGTGCCAGTACTGCGCCATTCGTAAATTTCTATATGGGTATATATTACATTAATGAATTGGAGAAACTATTTTTATTCTCATAAACTAGTCTACACGTCATTACAATCTTTTTCGTCATGCCAATATTTTCCTCGTTAGTCTACTAATAAATATAGTAGGTTAAAGTCGAGTTAATAACGGTTAACGAGGAATATCACACATTTATCACTATCGACATTTTGCATAATTATAAGTTTACACATCCAATTAACTTGACATCATGGGCTTTTTCATAAATAAATAATTCTCACTGGAAAAGTTACGTGATTTTTAAGTTGCAATCAAGAAAAATAATGTTTTAATCAATTATTTATGGGAAGTTGTCCAAAAATCAGAATATTATCCATTAGAGATTGTTTATTAAAAATGAAGAACTTGTTTTTTATTCTTACTTTTTTACAATTTTTTAAATATATATAAAATAAATGGGATGGGGAATTTCAAATTAATAATTAATTACAATAATGGTTATTATAATCAATTCTACATTGATTTTCATTTTACCTCTTATTCACTTTCTTCGAAATATATTTCCTTTTACTTCGTTGCAGTATTATGAAATGAAAACAAAAACAATAAACAAAAACAAAGGAAAATATTCCAATGTTAAATGGAAACATAATATTTACTATCACTTTTGTTCAAAAACCCTTATTAATTAACAAATAATTCCTCGACTGCAGTGACTTTGCGTTTATAAAATAATTAAATGTTAATATTTGACATTTTAATTTAGTTGACATTAACATTCTGCTTACATATAATATCAATATTAAATAAACAACAAAGTTCAAAATTTTAATTAATTATAATCTTATTTATTAACTAAAATATAATGATTCAAAATCCAATTATTATAATTACGCAATACATTTTTCCTCCAAATAATCCCCTCAACTTTTTCATTTCAGATAATTACATTTTGAGAAACGGTGAATTTCGTGAAAGCCAGCGAACGATGATACGGAGCGCGCTTTAACAATATAACATGTTAAAACTTGACATAATTCTCTATTAAAATTAATTACTGCACTTTTTAATTAAGTCTCTTTTTTAACCGGAGAACAAGTTTAACATGAAAATCATTTAAGAGTTCGCGGAATTGTAAATATACAGTGTTTTTAATTTGTCATGTTTGAAAATACTTCAAAGACGTAGTAATGTGAAACGTTTGAAGAAACGAAAAGAAGGACGTACTTTTGACTTAAAAGAAGAAAATAATTTCAGTCAATTAAAAATCAAAATATTTCCATTCGAATTGCAAAAAAAAATATCGATTAATTGCGAGATTTAAAAATTGTTCGTATTCAATTTTTAACTTTCATTCCATTCATCTGTTGAATTCGACTCGAATCGGTTGAATTAGTTTGTATAGGAGAACTAAATGAATTCAGTTCGGCTCAGTTCGTGCCAAACAATTTAAATTGATTGACGTTTCGACTTTTTTATTAAGTCCTTTTCAAAATCTACAATATAAATTACAATGAAAAATTTGGAAAGTTACATAAATAAGTAAATAAATAATTGAATGAACAGTATTTTTGTTACAAAAAAGAATTGTCAAATTAAATTTTTTTTTTTTTTAAATTCTAACCTTTATTTTTTTCCTTTATAATATTCATTTAAAATGATCTTTTCTATTTCAGCCTCTCATGATTTATCTGATTAATAAAAAAATTGATTTGTTTGATTAATAAAAACAGACGATTTGTCTGATTAAAAAAAAATGATTAATAAAAAAATATAAATAAACAGACGTTTAAAGAAAATATTTATAACAATAATAATAATAACAATAATAATAACAATAATAATAATAACAAAACGTGATTTACGTTTCGTTTGCGTTAAAGAAGAGTGATAAAAAGTACTGTTACGTAACAGTACGAGGGCCTGGTTCTTTTCTTTTGTTTATACATAAAAGGGAGGAAAAGTAAAGTTAAAGAAAAGACGCAAACTCGCTCGAGATCAAATAATATGAGTTTATCAAATAATTGCATCGATAACGGTGGAATACGATAATTCAAGTACGATTGTTGATTTTCATTTTTTTTCTATTATAATTATTAATATTTTTAATTAAAATTCAGATCGCAGCTTTAATTTTATTCTTATATTTAATGTTTGTTTACTTAAAGGTGAAATATCAAAAGATTCTTCTATTCGTCTCTTAAATGACATTGCTGAAATGTAAAATGAAGAAAAGGGAGAGAGGTCTGTTGAAGAAAATTTCTATAGAAAATTTTTTAATAATAAAGTTTGTTTTTTATGAAAAAAGACTATTATTAAAAAGTTTTTTTTTTAATAAATCGTGGTTTGAAAGTTATAATGAAAATAATTTTCTGAAATATTCCAGGTTATTTTTGAAATTTATCAACTTTGTGGGGGAAGGAATGTTCTGATTGGTTTTAAAATACAAGAAATTTCTCCCTCTCTAGGGGTTCCGAAAAAAAAATAATTTTGCCAAAAATTTTTCTTGCCTGAAAAATAAATTTGCCAAAAAATATTCTTGAAATCTATAAATATTACACTGAGAGAAATATAATACAAAAATTTTCTATTTAAAAGAAAATATTTAGTATTTTTAACAGTATTTTTTTTGTATATATGTATAAAGCTAGAATATGCTCATGATATTTATAATATTTATATGCACATAATTAAATATATATCTGTTTTGGAGCATTATTTTTATTGTTTTTGTCAATAAAAATTTTGACGCATGCGCATTTACGGTTGATTCTACTGGTTGAAAAGAAGAGGTTATAGTAAGACAGCTGTTTCCAACGGAGATAATTTTAAGGTTTTTCGAAAAAATATCCTCGATGTTAATTAATAAAAAATTGTTTTCTATAATTAGATTGTTTCAGAAAGATTCAGAATTGTTCAGGTTTCTTTCAGATTCCTTCACTACTTCTCATAATATCATAGAATTATACGAAGAATATTTTCATCGGGGATTTTATTCCTTGCTGCTGATATAAATTTTTTCTTAAATAAACTTAAAATCTTATGTTATCTCTGCTAAAATCTGAAAAAATATTTTTGTTATATTCTAAGACAATTTAAAATTCTCCCATTCCAGAATATTTTAATTCCGGAATTCAAAAATATTCGTAGTATATTCTTGGTAGAATATTATTTTATGTTCCACAACTATATCACAAATTTCGAAATTGGACATGGAAATGTTTCTTAAAGATACTTCTGGAACATTTTTCAATTCGGATATTCTTTGTTTATAAGAATATTATATACATGTAAGCTGTTGGGTAAATGCCAACAGGTAAAGAAAATGTTTGAAGCACTTGTTTCTTTCCTTTTTTATTTTTTTATTTAATTTTTTTTTTTTTTTTTGAAAATAACCTTTTTTTAAAGATTATAATTAAAAACAATTTTCATAACAAAATTGAGTTTAAAAGGAACCTTTATAAAACATACTTCTTCTTAAAAATAATTAAAAGGTATACGAATATAGACAAATGAAATAAATGAAGACCTTAAAAGAACCTAATTTCAACTTTGAAACAATTATAATGACCTTAAAATTATTCTTCAATATTAACCTTAAATAACAATTTTAAGCATTAGACATTCAATGTAAAAATGAGGTATATTAAAGGTTTAATCAAAGTTTACATCTTCATTGGCCAAACATTTTACCATTTCTTTATGAATTTTATTACCTAAGTTTCCTTGAATTTCATTTGTTTATATTCTGGCCTTTATATTTTCAAAAATGCTGGATTTTCTAATAAAAACATGTTAGAATATTAAATCTCATTGTTTTCTACATAAATTACGTAGGACCAAACAGTTTCAAGGGATTTTCAAAATTGATTAAAAATCATTTACCGTGTTTCGTACACCTAAATACAATTAAAGCAATACTTTTACAAAATATCTACTTATACAATAATTTATACAAAGCATCTTACCATACCGTCGATAATTTTTTTCTTTCCACCTCAGATGATTAATGTGTTTACCCGTAAATAAAATTTCTCTCTGTATTCACCACGTTTTGCGAAGAACCTGACATATCTTAAATCGAAAACAGCCTGATATGAATCAAACTGTGAATAAAACTGCGAAAACCTTGTAAAAATAATTTCTCATTTAGAGTTTTACTTAAAAATGAGTTCTTTCATGCGGTGAAAAAAAGTTTATAATTTTTTAAAACCGTGTTACTAATTTTATACCCTCGTCATTTCGTATTATGATTTATATTTCGCAGTAAAACCTTTAGTTTTAACACTGTAAAGTTGTATATTTTAAAAGGATTGGTTGTAATTACTTTGAAGGATAAAATGTTTTCTTTTAATTAAAAAGCGTAAACAATAATCGTTTCATAACTCGCGAATGGGCAATTTGACATAATAAAAACAATAGAAATGTTTGTTATTTCTTTTATTTTTGTTATTGTACATGTTTTTGATTTTATTTTTGATTTTGTATGTTTTTTTTTTCAAATCTGTTATTGTATATGTTTTTGTTTTTATTTTTGTTATTGTACACATGTTTTTGTTTTTGTTTTTGTTATTGTATACATGTTTTTGTTTTTATTTATGTTATTGTATAGATGTTTGTTCTTATTTTTATTATTGTACACATGTTTTTGTTTTTATTCTTGTTATTATACTCATTTTTTTGTTATTGTATACATGTTTGTTTTTATTTTTGTAATTATATTCATGTTTCTTATTGTTTTTATTGTTCTTATTGTTTCTATTTTTTAAATAACCCCAATATTTGCCATTTCAACATTTTATTCTTCAGTTCTACTTGGTTACAATCCTAACCCATTAAGATCATTCCCCAAAATTTTTATAATAAAGTCTTTAAACGTTTCATAAAAATTGTATCGCAATTAGACATTTCTAAATGTCCAAATTTCTCAGTTGAAATTAACTGTTACTGCAACCACCCAGCATTGTCCTGTATTTCTCAATGTTTCCTACACTTAATTATTATTTAAAAAAAAAAACTGAACTTTTCCCTATAATACAATTTTCGAAAAGCAATTTCAATAGAAATGTGCAAATTAGTTCTGTTAAGTACAATATACAAAAAAAAAAGAGAGTGTATACATATACAAGGTGTCACAAGTAGAAGAGAATCCCTGAAATAGGAAAAGTGTAAATAAATGTAGAACACCACAATCAAGGGTGATTGCCCTTGATTGGAAGCACAATTTGAAGCGTTCAACTTGTTTTAATGACGTCATTCAAAAATTGTCGCGGCAAAGTACCGCGCAGTGCTGGCACTTTTGTCCAAACGATCAGCAAATTTTCTTTTAAATAATTGAAATTTCGTAATTCCGTGCAACCGATAAATTTAGGTTTCTTCTATTGATTTATTTATTCTTTCTTTTTTTTTTTTTGGTCTATATCAAATTTGGAAAAGTGTATACAAAGGATAGAGAAAAAAAATTTTTTTGTATGATTAGCCGTCGAGTAGCTTGTTGAGCAAGTTTTGAAAAGCCGAAGGTACATTGATTTATATATATTGATATATATATATAAATATATATTTATATATATAGACAGTTAGACAAACAGACAGATAGGAGTAGAGCCAGTGAAAGAGCAAATGAAAGCGAGAAAAGAAATCCAACTGACTACATTTAAAAGAAGCAGCATAACGTGTTGGAGCAAGCCACAGAAACGAACATTTTTGTTTCATTTATTTTCATTTAATTGTGTTCTTTTAATGAGATTTTTTTTAGAGATTGCGCTTTTATGTAGCCACGCGACACTTACACGCAGCGTGGCTCCCGCTTTAATGTAACAAAAAGGGGGTGGGGGGGTGGTTCGGAGTAAGTTTTTTTTTTTTTTTTTTATTAACTCCTCAGTAGACGTAATTTGAAATGGACGTAGAACAAAAGCTCGCTTATCTCGTCGTCGTGGGCGTCTTTCTCCCAGATTTTGTCCAGACTCTTTGTGTATCAATTATTAATGGCGCTACTAAGATCTTCTTGCCACTGACGTGACGCGCTCTATTTTTACTACCGCCACATTCTAGTCCTCAAATTAATCGCTAAGCGCCGAGAGAATTGTATCAGTAGTTGATGATATGTTTTATCGTGATTCGGGGATATTTATATGGGTGGATTTATAGTGTTCCATATAATGTGACGTATCCTAATAATAAAAGTTATTCAAGAATATTCCAAAAATATTTATTCCAAGAATATTCCTATGTGTGACTTCAGAATTATTTATGGTACATTTTCGGAATATTAAAAAAACATAAATCACCGAAGAATATACCAGAAAAATTCCTGGAACTGGACATTAGAATATTCCTTTGGTATATTCAGAATATTTTCAGAATGTACCAAAAATATTTTTTTCTATTATACACGCAGAAAAATAAAACAGTAAATAATCCCATAAAAAATTGGATTCGAACCCCAGAATACAATTTATGAACATTCTTATGATAAATTATGAAATAAATACTATATTAAACCAGTTATTCCAATAAATCTGTAAAAATTCATAGGAATTTATAGGGAAAAGTACTTTATTTTAGCATTTATTTCATATTTTATCATAAGTATGTTAATAAATTGTCTTCTGGGGTTGGAATCCAACTTTTTATAGTAAAATTAACTCTTTATTTTTCTACGTGTAGGGATATTATAATTTGTAAAATAAATATAATAAATATAGTATAATAATAAAATAAATAAAATCAAATAGTGTAATTGCACAGATATTCCCGAGTTAGTAAAAAATATATTAGCAACTACTAATAATTTTCTCCCAGTTTAACGTCACACTAATCATTATTTGCATAAATCTTTTTATATGCTTTGAAGTTCCACGGTTGTCTAATTTTAACGTATAATTAAGGAAGAGGGTTGAAAAATACTGAAAAAATGTTATTTGAACCTTAAAATGACGTTAAATCAACGTTATTTGGTTGTCAACCTGTAACATATACACAAGTCATCTAACTAATCTTCAAAAGTTTTTCAACAATTAAACATATTTAGTTTAGTATAAAAAAAATTAATTACACGTTGTTTGAACATTAAATTCAGATTGATTTAACATTTTTTCAATTACTTTTCAGTATTGATTAGTTTTTTCAGTCTTCTTATTTCAATAAAACCACTAAATTAATATCAAATAACAGCTAAAATAAATTTAAAAAAATGTTAAAAAATATTCATAAAATTTAACTAAAATTAATCAAGAAGTTTGCTAATATTTCGATGCTAATAATGCGCAGCTTGAAAAATAGCTCCTCGTATAACTATGAAAAAAATGTATATGCTTCTGAAAATATATATGCAGATGTAGATAGCCATCTATATAAATTTTTTTCATGGGTAGAACATAAACGTATATTAGACATCAATAAAAAGTTGCATCATGATACATAAGAAAGTCAATAAGAAGTTTGAAAGACGTATAATCGACGTATATAAAATGATCATTTTATGGTCAAGTTTCATGTTTTTAATATATTTTAACGACGTTTATAATATACGTTTATTTACGTTTAAAAAACGTTATTCTTGCATAATTAATTATTTGAAATTTAATAAATGAAATAATACTAATTAATGTTAATTAACTAATTACGTAAAAATAACAATAATACACGTCTGTAGCAAACGTCCTTAAAACATTTTAAAAACATGACATATGACCATAAAATGATCATTTTATATACGTCGATTATAAGTCTTTCCAACTTCTTATTGACGTACGCGATGCAATCTTTTATTAACGTTTAATATACGTCTATTTTCTATAAGGATAACTTCTTTATTTATCGACTAGATGTCATAAATATAATAATATTTTTATTCAGTAACAAAAGTAAATTAATAATTTTGCACAGAATTTTAACACAATATATGTTAAAACTTTTTTTTTGTTCATTTTGTTCATCCTACCGTTTAGGTAACACAAATCAATGAAAATTTTAATGCTATTTTTTTCTTATTTTAATTTATTTTTTCAGTGTAATTATCGTCGCAGAATATATCGTTTATGGGAGAGCAAAATACTTCCTTTCATTTTTGAAACAATTATATTAATGATGAAGTAATATAATGCTGTTTGATTTTGCCACTGATTTTCAATTTTATTTCAATAAATCTAACCTTCAAATTGGGATATATAAATTGTCTCACATTCATAAATTTGTTGCCTTAATTTTGTGGAATAAACGTTTCTCCCTTAACATTTTTTTTCAATAAAATATTTACTTTTACGTATAATTAAATTTGTTTTGCAATTAAAATTATTCGAAATAAAACGCTCAACATTCAAAGAGCTTTGGCGCGATATTTATTGTAAAGTTTTTGCACGGCAGACTATAAATTTGGTTAATTTATAACTCCGGCTATGTGTAACAGAATCAAATCTATATATTTTCCGGATTAAAAATGGTACGCGTTGTATATTTCAGCAAAATCAATATATTTTATGGTTATTATGTACATAATATGTGAGAGTGATTTCGCATGGAATTCTTTGGGAAAATGTTCGATATCTTGATTTAGTTGGATAAATAATAATTTCGAATGTGATCCCGTATTGCGAATTTTATAATGAAATTAAACTCGTACGGAATGGAATTAGATTTAAATTTCATTAAAAAATTTGTTTGGTCGTCAAATTAAAATAAAATGAAAAATAAAACAACTTTGAAAAATACCATTTTTGTAAATGTTAATAGCATATACTGTCGCAAACTTATAATTAAAATTATAATTGTCATTTAAATAAACATAAGTCGTGATGGAAAATTAATAAATGTTAATTGAAAATAAAACGTTTTATATACGATTTGGTATATAAAACAACTTTTTGAAATTGTTACTTTAAAAATATATGTAAATATTAATTTAAAAATTAAATAAAATTAATAAATTAAGAAATAAAGAATGAGAAGGGTGGAGAAGGAGCCCAATAATTTTTTTTATTTTAAATAAAAATTAAATGTAAGTAACTTCAAAAATATTTTTCAAAAATAATAAACTTTTAATTAAATTTAACTTACATCGAAATATTTCATTTCAATTTAGGGATATTTCACAGAAGTGAAAATCATTACTGTTAAAAATAGTAATGTTTATAATCATAAGAGCAATTTTTAATATTTTTCAATTATAAGTTACTACATAATTTCTTAAATTGTACTATTGATTGTAGTAGAAATAATACTTATTTCAATATATCCCTAAATCGATGTAAAAAAATAATAATTTATAATATTTTTTTTCTCAGCATTTATTTTAGTTCTTAAATAAATAAAAATACTGGACTTTAAAGCAACGAAAGTTCTTAAACAAAAATTTTTGTATATTTAAGTAAATTGAAATAAAATTGTAATTTCTTTTATTCAGTCATTTTGGTCACAATGGAATCATTATGTATAAAATATTTATAAAAACAACAACTTGTCTTAAATATTGTAATTTGTAAAGTGCAAATCTATTTAATAATTACTACAAAAAACAATTTACATTGTATATTTTACGAATTGGAATGTTATTTTTGTTTACATTAAAGGGCAAAGTGCACTAAAAATATTTAATTTGTGACTACAGCATAATCTGGAAAATGATTCTCATTCATAATTTTAATTTTACAACATTTAGATTAATTTTCATTTTGTTGGATCTGTGCTAATTTGTTTAATATTAGTAATCGTGAATTTGTGAGTTTTTATATCTCTATCTCACTTTTATCAATGAATAAGATAAGGACGTGGATATAAAAAAATCTTTAATTATTACCATATCAAGTTTTGAACATGCATCGTCTAACAGGACGCACCGATCAACTGAGATAATTAAAAAATGTTTATTCTAATAATAAACTGTTATTATTTTTATTAAAAGAATTATTTTACAAATAAATTTTTTGTTTTATATCCAAATATTGGGCCGCTTCTCCTATATAAATGTACACAAAAAATTAGAAAGATAATTTATTATACTGTTTCAAATTTATTTGAAATATTATTTTTGAAGTGAACAAACTGTTCAAAATAGGTAAATCTTGTTTCAAACAAAATTTTCATTACACAGTTTCAAAATCTTTGTGGTAACTAAAATTATAGCTGATGTAACTAAAACTTCGTTTAATTAAAGAGAATTAGGTGACGCTAAATAATGTGCTTTAAATTTAAGATAAATTTATTTTAAATTTTAACTGCAATTGAATTAAATGTATACTATATCTTAGTAATTTTTGTGGAAGCGTATAATAATTTTTGTGACATTGTATAGTAATTTTTATGACAATGTATAATAAATTCTTATCCATATTTTTTGTATAAATTTGAAAATTCATTACTGAATTTTTTAAAAACTATCGTTGACAAAAATATATATAATAAATTAAATAGTGATCCAACTGAAAAAAATTTTTTACTTCCTTGGAAAGGGGTGGGGGGGAAGATTGTTAAAAATAGAACTGGACGGCTCGGTTCTATTTTTAAATCTAAATCTGTATAATATAATAGGTACCTATTAAAGGAACGGCTTCCGAAGTTGTCGGCATACTTTCTGCCACAAGGTTCAGGAAAACTGTCAGCGATAGCAGTATGGTCACCCCTGCGGATACAATCATTTCAACAATGGCTCTGATGCCAGTTAAATTTTCAATTTCTTCCTTTTCATTGAGTTCCACTGTTTATTTCAATCATTGATTCCGTTTATCATTGCATAAGATCCCTTATTGATTTGTACTTTCAATTTCATATAATTAATATTATGATACAGTAGTAATTTTTTTTGTTTATACTTAAAAAATTTGACCGTTACACTTTTTTAAATATAATTAGGTTTTTTATTTCGTTTTTCGAAATGTCAGTAGATTTATATATGCTGAATTTATTCCAGACATTTCTAAGAATAATCGCAAAAAATTGCAAAATATCCCCGCCCATGGCATTTTGTTTATAATTTTTGAAATTTTTCGATTTTAGAAGAAAACATTTTTTTGTTGTACTTTCATAATTATATATCGATATCGCTTTCATTAATCGATTTAGATTTTCAACTGTTATATTAAATTGGACAGTATACCATTTCGTATTTCATTTTCGAAGAATTTTGACAGACATTGACATTATATTGGAGTATAAAAGTAAATTCCTCTTTATTCACGAATATATCCGGCGATATATTATATATGTATATATTGTGATCAATATGCGCTCTTCAAAGCCAGTTATAAAACAAGATTGCGAGATGAATAGTAAAGAAAATGTCTGTTCGGTACAGTTAATAAATTTTTCGTTCATCTTATTTTTTAGTTCATTATTATTTCGAAAATACGTTACAAACAAAGATAATGACATAAATCCATTGTTCTCTTTGCAAAATTACATTTCTGTTCAGAAACAATGTTTATTACGTACAGATTGAAAAAAAAGTAACATAAAAGAATTCAATTTTATGAAATTATGTAAATTAAAAAAAAATAATAAAAAAATTGCATTAAATTATGTATCATTCAACAAGAGAAACGGAAAAAAGTTGAGCGCCCATTTTATACGTATTTGTTTGTAATAACAAAAAGGAAAAACGAGCAAGTAAACGTTACTAATTAACGTTTCATTATTTTTATAAATAACGGCCTTCCATTTCTCTCTTATCTTACTATAAAATTAATATCACAGCGGTCAGAGCACACTCTTACTCCCGACTGTAGGAGGTTACGTTCAGAACTTTATACGAATTTTAGGTTAGAAAATGTAAACGAATTTCTCTTTAGGTTAAAATGCCTGTGCGACACAATTTGAAATTAAAAAAAAATTAAAAAAAGGTCCAAATAATAGGACTGAAAAACGAAACGTTTTCAAAATAGAAGATGTAAACAAACTTTGTTTTTATTTTATATTTACATCCATTTTTATGCCCATTGGACGTAAACAAACAATATTATTGTTTTTGTTTCAATAATTTGATCTTCCAAATGTTTGCAAACATTATTTTTGTATATAGACAATATTAAAAACGTTTCATTCTTCAGTTCCGTGTCCAAATAAGTAATAGTTTCTGAATTGCAAATGGGGTTTGACTTTAAAAGACAAAAAAAGATGTTTGAAAGTATTCGTAATGAAATTACAAATTCAAAGAGCAAAGTTGAATTGTATCGGTGTAAGAAGTGTGCGCATTAGGACGAGAGCGCAGAAGTTATAAATAGTTGACGATTTGGGTGTTGTGACTCTTATTTGACTGACAATGGTGCGGAGACATTATTGTCGGAGTGTCAGGCGCAGATGATTTGTTGTATTCTGATGTATCTGTGTTATGATTTTCCTACGGCTGGCTGGGTTGTATTAATTAGATATTTAACGTAAAAGGGATACGCGAGCGAATACGTATATAGAGTGGACGGTAACCTTCTCTTTGTCATGTTAATGTCCAATCAAGCTCACGTCTAATGCTATCGTAGGTGCTGACGACCTTGTGTGATCTGCCGGCTCTGTGTATTTCCTCTGTATTTATCCTTATAATGAAATTCACTTTATGTATTAATATTGTACGCGTAGTTACGGTAACCTTAAGATTTAACTTCGACAAACGCGGGGTGCATTATTATTCATTAAATTCGTACACTGAGAGGGATGTTACATCGAGAGAAATTTATTAGCAGTACTTTGTAATGACTCATGGGTGTAGTATATCTTAAACTGTGTAGTATTTTTTATATCACAGTATTATCATATCATTCAAATTTGATTTTACATATTTTTTTTAATTAAATTAATTAAATATACTGAATTGGCTCGTCGGGTGGCTGCCGCTACCCTTGATAGTATTTCCTATGTTATGATATAGTAACACTTATAAAATAGTATTTTTGATAATGTGATATAGTAATATTTATAAATTAATATTTATAAATTATCTAGTGCCCACTAGTTACCAGTCACCTTTCACCGATTACTAATCTCTGGTCATTAATCCCTAGTCATTAGTTGCTAATCACTAGTTAATAGTTACTAGTCACCAGTTACTAGTCACCAATCAGTAGTCACCAGTCATTAGTCACCAATCACTAGTCTCCGATTACTAGTTACCTATCATTAGTCACCAGTTATGAGTCACCAGTTATGAGTCACCAGTTATGAGTCACCAGTCATTAGTCACCAGTCATTAGTCACCAATCACTAGTCACCAATAACTACACACAGAAAAAAGTTGGAACAAAAATTACTATACTGTATAACAACGTTGACGTAAAACATATTGGTGTGGTTTTTTAATAAGTTGACAGTCAAAAGAATACGAGATTTATACAATTTATTAGTGTCTAGTATAGTAAAAATTGAAGGACATTTACCAATATTTTGATACTTGTCAAGTAATAATGATTTATGGAATGATTTTGAGTCAGTGTTGTTATAAGTTATAGTAAATTTTGTTCCAATTTTTTTTTGCGAGTAGCCACCGACCATTAATTACCAGTCACCAGTCACAAGTCACCAGTCATTAGTCCCCAGTCATTACTCACCAGTCCCCAGTAACTATTCACCAATCACGAGCTTTACCACCACTCTGCACTGCCGCCACGAAAAATATTAATCTTCATCAGTAAATGTGAAATTAAGGTCTAGATTGCGTTAGTTTCGTTAGTTTTCTTAGTCTTAAAGTCAAAGTTATATTTTTAGGCGTCGAAGTGATGGTAAATAGTGTAACTTTGTAACTGTGAGGTAAAATTTCTTGGTCACATTATTTTCTAATATTTGTTTATAAAATTATATCATATTATAAAAAATACTATAATTGCACAAATTTCCCTGAATTATTATATTATATGACATCATTTACAAATAGATTTCTCTCAATGTACTGCACTGAGAAAAATTATATAGCAACCGGCGAACGGCTGTGCACATATGATAGAATTTATCAATTAATTTATCAAATAACATAATACAATGAATTATGATATATTTAACATATATCATAATTTTAACTGTATTTATTAATAAATTCTATCATTATTAATAATATAATTAGTTTTATTATATAATTCTTCTCAGTATAAAACTAAATTGTTGAAAATAAGTTAATTAAATCATTATCATAAAAATTTCCAATTTTACCGTAACTTTTGTCGCAGTTCCTTACGCTATCAAATTTATTTTTCGCGAAAGTATCAAATTTTATTACACGTCCTCTCTTAGTGTAAAAGAAAAAAAAAAAAACTCAAAAAGACGTTTTAAATGCACTCAACGAAACATACGTACTTTTTCACCGTGGCACGTGTCTCATAAATTTTATCCCATCAATTTTTCGTACCTCCTTTTTTTCGTTCTTTTTTTTAATATCCATTTAATTTTCCCTTTTCGAATCTTTGCTCTTGTTTTGTTTAATGCAGACTGTTATTTATACAAAAGGGGGAAAAAAACAAGTGAATTCTACGAGTTTGCAATACTTGGTCGAACATGGCATATTGGTCGAACCATTCTCTTTGCCGAAGAATCGATAAAACATGTTACCCGTGTGGACCAACATCGATCGCCCTTTGTACCTGTTCCAAAAAAAGCCAAGTGTTTGCCTAACTGGCAAAAGCTTATAAGAGCTTTGAATCGATCCCGAAATGTCAATGAAATATGCATTCAGTTTTGCCTATTTTCCCGTTAGCTCTCCTTTGAAATGCAATGCGTTCTTAATATGTTATGTATTATATTAGGTAGTCTTTCGAACTTCAAAGACCGCTCAAACATTAATCGAATGTATCAATAGTATCAAAATTTTCAAATGTATTACAAATTATTTTAAGAAAATAAAAAAAATTATATACACTGAGAAAAATGATATATCACAAATTAATATTTTTTGTATCAATTTGAAGATATATTGGAAAAGTAATTATTTCTACTGTTAATAATAGTAAAATTTAAATGTCGTTTTTTTATGGAATGATCGTAGTAAATATTAGTGCAAAAGTACTACAAAAAAAAGCTTTGATAATTACTATTTTTAATAGTAAATTTGTTCACTCTTCAGAGATATCCTCAAATGGTTATAAATTGTTTCCAATTTTACTATTACCTTTTTCTAAGTGTATGAACGTGGTAATAAGTGATTTAAATATAAGGAAATGTTTGAATATATATATGGTTAAAATATTATAACAATTATTGTCATGTATCGACCATATTGAGAAAGAACAATTTTTCTATTTTTTTTTTATAATATTGTCAAAACATATACACTGAGAGAAATTTGCTTAGTACGGCCAACTAAAAACTTTAAGTTATTGTCAAATAAGTTGGAGTAAATAAATTTATAGTTGGACAAATCAAAAACTATAGTTGTGAGAACTAATTCAACCCCAACTTACTTTTCTGTTCGTTTTTTCGACAACTCAAAAAATATAGGTCAAATAACTAATATTTCTTACTTGTGTTAGTTGTTGTCACAGCCCAGAGTGACTTTTTTCCATTCTCATAGATTATTTTCACGGATTAAATTAATTAATACACGGCGAAAAAAGTTTATATAATTTTTATTAATAGTTCGCGTAAAATTAACAAACTGAGTGATAAAGCAGTGACAAAGGCCTTAGTTTTGTAATCTTTATTAAAAGTATATTTTTATTTAATAAAGCATAAATAAAAATTATTATGTAGTTTGATAAAAATCATGTACAGTTTATTAATATTTAATAATAAGAAATATTTATATATTATTTCAGAAAAATTGTCAAAACATTAGTTATTAAAATTATACAACAGTTTGTTAAAATTGTGCGCCGTATACCACTGCGCACATGTACTCTGAAGAGTCATCGGCAATTGTCAGCTGTTCGCTCGCTCGCTAGAAATGTGATAATATGTAATATTTTTATAAAGTGTAATATATAAATTAAACTATAATTACGTTGTCGATTAATGTGTCACTGTTT
>JABFPN010004041.1:0-16161 GCA_022817305.1 Leptoteleia sp. ZL-2020
GCTCCAGTATTTATGGGCCAGAATCTGGACAGTATCTTGTCAGATTTGACTAGGCCAGTTGAACTGGGCAAAGTCTGGCTAGTACCACTTTTGAACTGGACAAAATCTAGTCTAATTTTTACTTGGGAAATGTTTACGCAAGTTAACAAATGTACCTTAAAAGCACAAATTTTGTAACTGACCAAAGTTTTTATCTCAAGTAAACATGCACTGTGGAAAAATTGACATAAATACTGTTATAAAGAAATTTAAAATTATTGCGTTAACTAGTGATAATCACAGTTGAATTAATAAACATTTTTCTCTGCGTTACAATAAATAAGATTCGTTTAGTTGAAATACTTAAATTGTAGACGAATGAATCAAACTTTGGTGAGATGGTATAAAGTATTTTGGTAAATAAAAATTCTCATTGACTGAAAAGTTGAATGAACTTGAAAAACTGTTTCCGATTTTAGTTTCCTTTGTGCTCGATTACGCGAGTTAACGAGTTCGTTTGAAATTAATTTATGTCGAAATCAAACCTAGTATTAAAAACCTTTTATGATAACGATTACTGGATCGAGAATGAACAGATTGTTGAATCAAAAAACCTGATTTCTGTTGTACCAATGGGAATTTTGATTAATTAAGCTATTAAAGTAAAGTGGTTAATTTTTATCGGCGATAAAAAAAAGAAAGCAATGAAAACTTAGACGTTGAGAATGCTTTTAGTGGCACGAACGAACAAACATCCTCGAGGTAGGATGCTTTTATTGATAAGGAGTAAAAGTTGTAGGTAAATTGGTCATCGATTGGAATCGGTGCTCCGAAAAAGGTTAACGAAAGCACGCGATGTTGGGCCATCGGGGTAATACACACGGCGAATATGTTTATATCACATGATGCAACAGACACGATTTATATTTAGTTGGCGCAGAGAAGCGCAGAATTGCGCCCAACGTAGCAGTAAGGACACCGTTCGCGGTGTCTCGTGTCAATTTTTTATCGACCGTGAAAATGATTTGAAAATGAAAAGTCAGCGCGTGCTACTGTTACTCACTCGACTCCTTGGCTCCTCGGCGGAAGCCGTCGTACAGCGTTCTGGTGTCCTCGTGGATGTAGCTGACGAATTTGCCTTGTTTGCCCTCCTTATAGAATTTGGATACTCGCACGAGTTCAGAACCCTGAAAATCACCGGTTCATCAGACACCCCGTTCGGTTTCCATGAAACCGCGTGCGTCTTACGTAATCGATTGCCAAGTATGAATACTACTAATTATAGCATAGCGAACCGTAGCGACAACAAAATAGTTGCAACAAAATTGTGTCGGAAATGTCGATATTAGTAGACGGATGATGTCAACGCGATTTCACACCAACACGACGACCAATTCTGATGGAATGATATGGTTGTGTTGAAAGGGCGATTCAATCGAGCAGTGTCGTCGACTGCATTTCACGACTGTCCGTTACAATTAATGATCATTGGCAGGAATTCTTAATGAGAGTACGTGACTATAGTTGCGCGGTAAATAGAGAGCGATAGATGGGATGAGAGAGAGAGAGAGAGAGAGAGAGAGAGAGAGAGAGAGAGAGAGAGAGAGAGAGAGAGAGAGAGAGAGAGAGACGAGCCCATTACGATCGATCGATCGATCAATTATAACTTTTAGTTGCGCCAATTGATTATTTTGACAATCAAATCGGCCGCGCCTACAGTAAAATAATAATAATAATGGCTCAAGTTGAGGCAAAATGTTGCCTGCCTTCGATTACACTCAATTAACAATTTGGTGGCCATCAAAGAAGATTAATTCAATGTTCAAGTGATTATTATATCAATTGTCATGTACACATCATACAAGCAAGTGTCGCACGAAACAAAACGATACCCTCATTAACGATTGCGCCAATGTTTCCCACGATTAAAGTGCGGCTTTGTGACTAAATTTCGGACGACGAATAATTGGTATGGTGGTAAAACTGTTGCACGCGCGAAGGCGTTTAAGAAGATGTTTAAATAATAAAATGGACACCTTGACCGTCTCCGACTGGTCATTGAGGTCTATGGGCACGCGGATTGGCTCGTGGAAGAAGCACCCCGGCATGTCGGATGCCTCTTCTCGGAAGCGCGTTGAAGGGTGCGCCTCGGGTGGCTCGGCTGCCTCGGAAGACCGCGCGCGTTCGGCACTGCACACGCAAAAGGCGCGCTCGCTATCGTAGATAATTGTATCGCACCTCGGCGCTGACTGGGACTGACCGACAGATTTCTAAACTAAATCCCTCGAGGTGCGGAGGAGAGCTCTTGGCTATGCTCGGCCTTTGTCACGAGGGATTCTCGTTGCGCGGACACGCGCGCAACTCATCCTCGAGACGGCTCCTCGGATTTAAATATAGTAACGCGTGTTGGCGCGTTGGAACCGCGCCAGCGATCGTCTTCTGGTGGTAAACACAACACTTTGGAGAATTAACGCTCGGCGCAACGCTACGAGCGTTACCCTCTCAACGCCGTGGCCAACTTGCGGCCAACTTGCGGCCCGCGCAGCATGCCTGCTCCTCGCTGTTAAAGAGGTACTGACGGACGCACGAACGGACGGAGGCGCGGCTGAAACGGCTCGAATCAAACAGAGGTGCTTGCTCTCTCGCAAAAAATGAAGGTACACACAGTCGTAAGTTGCACTACATTTATTTCATTGCAAGTCAACGTACAAATGAAACACTAGAATTTATTTAATATTCGCTTTGTATATAATATCTTTGCGTAAATTGCTTTATTTTTAGGTTACCGTATGACATTCCAGATCGTGCATATGTAACGTCTTTGAACCGTCCAAACTCTAGCCAAATGAACGGAAGACGCTCGCAATTATATTGTTGCCTGCACGTATATCATTTAAATTCAGTTGCAACTGCACGTGCGCAAATTTAATTCATACATTTCATACTGTGATATGTATGTCCATTGCGGGACGATTTGGGCGGCCAGTCACGGCAGTTTTACGCCGACACCGTCACTGGGTCGATTGTAATTGTTGGTGGACAATGTTTTGCACGGATATTATATAGTATAATAATGGCGAGTACTTGTTACTGTTGCAATGCCATAAAAATATTTCCAACGTTTATAGCTGTAAAATAAATATCATTTTTCTTTTTATTAATTATGACCAACAGGTAGGTTAAATTCCGGCCGATGCAGTTACATTTCCCGTCGAAATGTTGTTGTATTACCTCGTCATTATAAGCTGCTGAACGAGAAAAATAATAAATAATATTAAGGAGTTACGGCGGTTGTGGATCAACTACAAAATATGGAAACATACCTCATAAATGCATAATTTGTGAATTTTTTACATTACATTATCAATCATTCTTAATAAATCATGCATAATTCATCTTCAATTCATCACAACTCCTTTAAAGGTCAAATCGATAACACAGAAGACATATGAGAACAAGCAATAAAACTATTATTGTTTCATAACGAAAAGGATCAATTTTCAAATGGAAATCAATCTTTTGTTGTTTAACGCACACCATGAATATTATTTCGAAAATGAATCTAAATTGCGACATTTGTTAAGACAACAAGAGTTCGTGGGCTCGATTCCTACTTACGCGAAAGGGACATTTCTCGCATACAACTGTGCAAAATAGAAATGTCAATTGTTTATCTGAGGATAAAAATAAATAAGAGATTAACTTGACGCAACATATGTTAGGATTGGCATAATGGACGAAATTAAATTCTCAGTGTTGATACGCAGTCCTTTAAATTGCCTCAAATTATATTCATTTCTCAAATCAAGGAAAGTAAGAAGGAAAGTAATGAAAAAAAAAAAAAAAAAAAAAAAAAAAACCGTATTTCTTTAAGTGTGTGTCCCGCAACGTATGCATAAATATACGTGCGTATAATTCCGCTACAATGCCACAACAAAGATGTTTAAAATCAATCCAGTGGACTATGCTAATAGTAAACATTGAACAAAAAAATATTGCATTTGTGCTATGCTTGGAAGATGAAGTAAAAATTTGCTTACCTGGATTAATCGTGATTGAGCATTAAGAGGCATCAAAGGTATTTCTGGTATAGGTCTCATAATGTAATATGCAGCTACTCCTGTTAGTACTAGACCAGCGGCTCCGCCGAAATAAGGCAGACAATCGTCAATGTTATACTGTAACACTTATTTGAAATTTACAACGCATATAATGGTAGTATTATTAAAAGAACATATTTCGGATTAGTTAATAATTTCAAACGTACAGCTTTCGATAAGCAATGACGTGTATGCAGCATATATCCATGGTACCATTATATGCAAGTATACCGTTTCCATTGCAAAGTTAAGAAAATAAACGAATATTTCATTGACACTTGTCCCAACAGCAGCGTTTAGTATTCTTCTAGGCAAGGTTATAGTTATTAACGGGGCTTTTAGATTTATTTAAGCATGATATAATCAATCATGTGCGAACACATTGTTAACAATTACTCATCTTCCGTCAATTGTCTACAAAGATAAACGAGCTTCAAATGAACTTTTAAGTATTCATTTATATCATTTAAGGTGCATGATTTATATTCGTTTTATAATAAGGGCCAATTATTGATGTTAAATGTTTTGACTTGCTGACACGTTAAAATAAAGTACTCCGGAGAGTACCGTACATACTTTGGCACTGCAGTTCTTTATGCTCTTTAAAACTTCAAACTATAATGTCGCGATTCTTCCATAAATTTTCGAATAAAATCAACACTTCTTACTTGAATATTTTTTATAAAAATGAAAAAAAAAATTAAGGAAACGTTTCGAAAAATTAATAAAACGAAATGAACATTTCCCTTGAAATAGAATTAACGATTTTTTGTTTAAAAACAATATATTGCGCGTGGAATAAAACATTCGTACTGGACTCTACTTCCACCCATTTGCTCTTCATTTATTTTCTATTCCACACACTTGCTTATATTTCTTTCGTAAATTTTCTGAAATCTGACCAATGAGAGAAAAGCATAAAACCCGCAAAATGTTAATAAGATTTAAAACAATGAAATTGCGCATTTCAGTTGCGCAGTGACCTTCTACGCCGGAAAAGCAAATGTGTGCAAGTCGAGTGTAAGAAGAAAGAATAAAAGTTCAAGCGTGACGAAACGGCAAATCGGGGAGCGTTACCAAAACTTTCGAGCACTACCAAGACAATGTTTCAGCTGTTTATGTTTAATTTAAATCCAAGTTTTGGTCAATGTCAGACGATTTCGGGAAGTAGTTTCAATTCTCTCGTGTAGTCCACGCAACGCACACACGCACAATTTTTATTTCTTTATTGTGGGCTGCTTATCATATGTTTATACGATTTCTACAAAACGATGCACAAATGGCCCGCGTTAACATTTAAAATTTATTCCATCAGAAACATTAATTCTGCAAGATACAAGGTACAATTTGCGATTATTATTCTTCACTTGGCCTAAGGCATGATGATGATAAAATAAATGTTCCCTTCCCCTATCAGAACAAAAGTTTTAAGAACGTTTTAAAAACGTACAAGGTTCTTAAAACGTTCTAGAAACGTTATTTAGTTTGTAAAACGTTTTAAAAACGTTCGAAACCTTCTGTTCTGATGGGGTCGGTACACGTAAATGATTGCATAATTGAAGCCTAGAAATGACCCTTTGAAAATACTCTATGTCGTATTGTATAAATCATTCGCACAAAATCAAAAGATTAAATTGTTTTGGCGATTCCCAATGCTACCTTACGGCAAATGATCAAAAGTACAAATAGTTTGCAAATTCTTTTAAAAAATCATGACATAAAAAATGCAAAGCACGAATTTTCAAGCATCACTTTCAAGCAACGGATTGTATCTCAAAATCTCGAAACAGATGAACAACCAACACGTAACATGCCTATAAAACCGTACAATGGTTATCCACTGTAACCACCACTAAAGGCGAACTATAATGACCAACAATCAAAGCGTCGAACTGTCAAAGTGGTGTCACATGCGCGAGCAAGCCTGATAGCTGTTGAAAATGTGTACTCACTGTTTTCGTATGGTCGCGCGCAAATTTCCGCGACGACCGTTGAAGATTAATGGTTTTGTAACGCGACAGCACGTTGAAGTGTTCGAAGGCGCTTAAGGGACGGATCCGAATGAGACTTGATTGGTTCTACGATGCCGGCTAGAGTCAGGGTCGCTGTGGCACGGTACACGTGCTTTCGTCTGGCCGCTGCGGATGCGCCGTTCTCACTGCCGTATCGCGTCGTATCAGCAATACGTATGTGCAGTGACGTTGTTATCCTGCTGCGACAAATCGATGTTCACGCGCCACTACTACTCGCATCTTTCTTTTTCACCCTTAAATCTCTACCGATACATTTTAATGCACCAAAGACGACCTCTATTCGGTTGTTTATCTTCGTTTTTGATCTATTTTTTTGGCGGTTGAAGGTGAGTGCCCGGTTGCCAAAACAAACTCTCTTAGCGATATTGGCGGTATTGAAAAGATTTCACGCTATATTGCATGTTGTTTCGTAAAACATTTTCCATCATTTTTTCGCCATTTAACTGCACTGTTCTGCAATTTTACTTTGACAAAGGTGAAGATGCAAGCTAGTGGGTTGAAATTGTGAATGATGTTTAGTGTATATGTTATTAAAGTCCCATCACAATATTATTAATATTTATATTTTAATAATACGTCGCTCCGAATGTCGATAAGTAAAATTACTAAGCTATCAATAATTAAAATTACATTCTATCGAAACTAAACAGCTGTAAAAGGAATTTCTCCTTAGATGGATAATCTAGAGTGCTGCTGCAGATGGCCGCGGTGTCGTGGAAGGGAAGATGATGCATCAGTGTCGATCAAGTGGTGGCGGGTGTCTGTCAAGTACTTTTCAGCGGAAATTTTGAACCAAGTTTTCGATTGGCGGTTATTTGAAGCTTGATCGGTATGTTCCTCGTCACAACTCAAGACGCCAGTTAAAACTCCGATTGCATAGCAGACGAACATATTCGTTGTAGTCGGGATGTCAGTATTTCACTACTATTTAATCTTCATTTGTGCAATTTTTAGTTTAGTATGTTTATTGAAAGTGGGCTTTTTTGGACCATCAAATTTCATTTCGAAAACATCCATCCAAGTAGATGTATCACTTCCAACAACCTCCATCATTTTTTCGCCTGGATCCTTCAACCGAACAATAAAAAAACACCGCAGAAAACATGAAAATTCCGTAGCCAAATACATGCTACAACTTTATCATCGCCGTCCAGATTCTGACATAGTCCGAGCTCTCCAACCATTGCACATATCCCAACAAATGAAGCAAGGTGGAAGATTGGTCGAATATCTGATTCCCCCTATCAATTCCGGAGAAACGCTCGAAGCGGCAGAATTACTCGCAACTGCTGGCACCATCTTAAGAGTGACCTCTGTTAACAATAAGAACGAAACAAACTTTCAGAAATGCCGAAGAGACGAATCTTGGAGAGCTTTCGATATAACTGAGATGGTTCGAGCTAGGACAAGTAATATTGTGCAATTAATAGTACGCGGCCGACTTCAAAGTATGAAACATAAACATGTGCCAATTTTAGTACTGAATTATAGCAAAACAAAGCAGAGAAAAATTAGGTCAATTTTGGAAGATGATCAGGATGAGAGAGCTATGTCATGGGACGAAGAAAATCCTAGACGAAGGCGAAGAAATTCTTGCAGAAGAAGACCTCTTTACGTCGATTTTTCTTTGATTTCGTACGACGAATGGATAGTTGCTCCAGCAGGTTACGAAGCCTACCAGTGCAGTGGCAAGTGCTATTATCCTTTGGGCGAACATTTAAGTCCGACGAAACACGCCATTGTGCAGACTTTAGTTCACGGTGCTCTTCAAGGTATAGATAAGTACAGTGGAAAAACTGTGGCGAGAGCCTGCTGCGTACCGACGAGACTCGCTCCAACTAGCTTGTTGTACTTGGATGCTAGTGGAACGTTAACTTATCAGTACGGTTACGAAGATATGGTGGTAACCGAGTGCGGTTGTCGGTGATGAACAATACTTGGTGTATCGTGAGAAATTATTCTATCCGCTTCTAATATTTAAATCAAAATCTTGATAGTATTGTAAATATTGTTTCGCTATATGTATGTAGTAATATAATATATACATATATATATATATGTATATATATATTAATACGAACCGTCAATTATTACCTCGTTGTCGTATTTTTTTTGTTTTAAACAATATTATTTATAAAAGATAATCTCACGGAGACAAGACTTGATAACATTTTTAACGACTCACATGCGAATCTTAGTCCAACAATAAATAAATTAACATTTAGTTTTATAAAATGTAACATCTTTATTCTATGAATGATAACACTCTCAATGGTGTCGTTTGAAATTAATATATGTATATATATATATATATGTATATGTAAACTCGACTCATATGATTCGTGGAGTTCACACATACACATATATTTGAAGGGCATGTATAACACATCATCGTAAAGACTTATTATATTATTAATAAAATTTTATCGTCTACTACAACGGCTAGCCTCTCCAGTCGACGTGTACAGTACAAAAATACATTTATGCATGCACGCACAAACAACACACCATGCAACCCATTTTTCACAGGTTCTTTCATTGTATGCCTTTTTGACTTTGATTCGTTTCACAAAGGCTCTTATGTACAGCATATCGAACGAACACTTTTGTTAGCTAAACACTTTGGAGCACATTTCATTATTTTTCCTGTTAAGAAGATAAGATTTAGCAGGTGACAGCCAACGGGATCTTCGCGTTTTTCTGAGCCTATGCCGACTGCCCGGTATCCTCTCAATTTTATAGATATGATATCCAATCACTGTCTCCGGTTGCGTTAGTCGCATGCACAACGACACCGGACCAGAAAAGTCTACGTCCGTTGAAAGTTCCAATTTGGGTTCTAAAGTTAAAACAAATTCCGCGTTGCTTTGTATAAAATTTGTTCGCACTTTTGTGTTTCCTTGAATGAAAATTCCCGAACTCAGGTCCACGAGCGATTGTGCGTTTCTTGACCAAATGCTAAGCTGAATTTGTCCAGCTAGGTCAAAACTCATGGCACCGTCGACATCCATTTCTGCGATTAATCCTGTACTTAGCGGCACGTATTCTTTATACCTATAAAAATTCGCTAACGTTTGGAAAGCGGGTGTCCTCACGGAAGCAGTGCCGGACCAAATGTGCGTCATCAGTTCACTTTGACCGGAAAAAAAGATGAAAGGTCTGACATCGACTTCCAACAATGAAATTTCCATTCCCGCCGTTGCGATCTCATCGTCCCCCGGGTTGCCTTCATCTTGATCCGAAGAAGAAACAAAACTGCTCAATCCTCCGGCAAACAATCCTAAGGAGAAAAGCGGACGTTTGTGTGTTTCCGTCTCGAGAACTACATCGACGACACCTCGCTTCAGAAGACCAGCATTAACTTCTTGTATGGTAACTAAGGTACCGTTGCTGCCCCGTGATTTCATGCAATCTCTGGTAAAAGCTGTACTGAGTCCCTTTTGAGCCAAAACGTTGTAATTTTGAACCAGTTTAGCCTCCAATCTCATGGCTTGTTTTAATTTCCTAGCAAATTCTTTACTCTGCGCCGATAATTGTTCCATACGTTGAGTCAGGTATTTGCGAACCTCGTACGTAAAATCTCGACTAGCTAAGTAAACCAGGAATTCACGCAGATCTTCCACGGTAGGTTCGTTTTCCAAAATGATGTCCGCGGCCACAGTGCGTACCGTACTGTCTCTTCTTTGGCCAGCATCAATTTGATAGAATGTTTGAATCGCTGCGGTTTTTATCTCTTTGGTTATGTGCTCCCGGGGTAGCGCGGCTAAAGCTCTCCATGCAACGATGCTGGTAGGCTTTCCGCTATTCAGGGCATACGCGAGTAAAGTGGGAACCGCGGCCTTACTTCTAAGATTCTTTAGTGCTCTAAGGAACTTCAACTTGCACTCCTCGCCAGTGCAACTGTCCAAACCTATCTCTAAGCTTACTCGAGCTTTTTCAATCAAAGCCAGTGAACCGTGTTGTCTTGCCATCGCGGCTGCGGTTAGAGTCATCGTTTCCGAAACCTTGTCGTTTTGCATAGTTTCCTCCGAACGATGCAGGATGTCTTTGGCAATGTCTGGGTGCGGAGAGGACGAGAGGGACAGGGCCCAAAGGTACCTTTCAGTAGCATCGCCGATGTTGTCTTGTCGTAACATTTTCATGGCAACTTGATGGGCCGTTGGAGTTGACGCTGCTCCCAATGCATCGTACAATTGGAACTTTATTTTATGATATTTGCTGCTCTTTAATATTTTAGACAACTCCTCGGCGGAAGCTTCTCGGACCAGTGATAAAACTTTCAAAAAGGCCGTTGCAGATTTTATGGTTCCCAAGGATGAATTATCCAAGACATCTTTATATTCTTCCAACACCTGCTCAAGCTGGAAACGAAAATTAAATTAATAATTTTTATTAATCAAGAAAGAATAATTCTGCATTTACAAGCGGACAATTCGAAACGTTGAAACAACTTTATCAACGAAACTAACGAAAAATGTTTATTTATCAAATAAGAGAAGAAAAATATCGTTGAATAAATTTGTAACCTTTTGCACGTAACATTAATCTTACATTTTTTTTTCACGATATTTAAATTTAACAAGCAATGAAAAGTAGATAATAATATGAACGCAGTTAATTTCAGTACATCCATTTTCATCACATCGAACATCCGTGTCATTATTACAGCAGCCATGAATTGTTGTTAAAAAACTTGATCGTGATTGAATGTATTACCGTTGGACATCCAATTTCGGGACAGGTAGCCGGTTCGGTTTGCAGTGTTAACGATGATTCTTGATACATCCAGCTTTGTAAAAGTTTAATAACATCTTGCTTTGAATTTTCCTTCAATTGTTTACATTTCGACGTTTCAATCTTTTTCAAAGTTCGCTCGGAAATGACGATGGTACCGGCTTCTGGTCTAGTAAACAGCGACATATCATGTTTTTCGTAATCGTTAATTGTTGCGGGTAGTAAATCGTGCGATAATTCGTAGGTCGAATGACGATCGCTCTTGAAAGAAACTTGAAAAATAGGATTTGGATGTTGAATCGTTCGCGGCAAGTCGCTGTGTTTACAAAAGTTTTTCGTTTTACGTATTAAATAAGGCCCGGACGAAGTGTAGGTGACATTGCAAACACCGGATGCATCAGTTTCTTCAAAATCGCCGTCAAGGGTTTTGTACTGGAAAGTACTGACGATTCCTCTTTTGAGGTTTAGTACGGAAATGCTATCGGTAGGATCCAAATAGATATTTGCGATGTTTCCATTTTTCCAAAGAGCGTAAAACGATTTACTTGCTTTATCGTCCAATTTTGACGTGTGTTCAACAAAACCTTCAGGTTCCGGTGCTTTTCTTGATTTTATCCACAATTGGGGTTTCATTAGCTGCAAAAATTTAATAAAATTTAGTATCTTTTGTCAGTTTGATTGATTCAACAAAATATAATATTACGCCGATGAAAAAGTCATTGAAAGAAGTCGAGGTTATCAGATTTACGTGGCCCATTAATGTTTTGTGATTATTGGCGAATGCTGCTATCGTTGTTAGCAATAATTTGTCTATTATTTCTAAAAATAATAAGTGCCCAGGATTATTCAGTTTTTCTTTCATGATTTACTAAGATAACGCTTCTCAGGTTATCTTAGTGATAATTATAACTCATAAATAAACGTAAAAATAAGCTCTGGTAGAGATTATTATAATTATTTACAAGATTCGTATTTAATCTTGTTATTGTTGTTGCCGCCCAAGGGGGGGGGGTGGGAGACGGGGGACAGATTGGGGGGAGATTTATCTTCCTTATTTTTTTTGATTCCCTGCTGTGGACATCGATAAAGGCAACCGTAACACCGGCAAAATAAAAATATTGTTCGTTATTTTCCGCTATACCAACCTGGCTAACGAACAATGATTATTATGTCTCCGATTATTAACTAAAAATGATTTTCTGATTGCGTTTTTTGCAAATCAAATTAATAGTTTTTAAATTATTCGTACCAGTCATGAAATGGCAAACAAAATTTAAAAAAAAAAAAATGATACAGTGCCAAAATGAAAGAATTTTTTTTCTCTACATAATATCTGAATATTTTCTACATCTTTCTTACACAAACAGAATACTATATATATATTATACATTGTATGTTTTATTTTTCCAAGTTTACGTTAAAACATGTGTAATTATTATCTCGCGTGTATGCCAACTATTATCTAGCTTCATTTTTAACAATAATATATATTTGCTTAAAACCCCATTTTAATTTAAATAAAACTAAATACCCACGTATTAAATTAAAATAATGTTATTGAAATCGTTATAGTATCATTGTACGTATACAAACATACCAACTTTTAAATTATTCGGATAAACTGAGAAGGCTATTTTGGGGATAATAAGTTATTTTTATCAACACTAAACTTTAGAAGAAATATATCATATGATAAATGGTTTCCTTTGTCGTTCGTTCTTCTGAAAGAGATAAGGATAAATAACGCTGTTAAAAATGGCTTACTGTTAATGTACTATAAATAAATCTGGAATAATTTAAACCTACTTATGATACGTGTACAACTCAATTATTATAATAATAAATGATTAATTATTGTAAAACTTGGTTAATTATTAAAGTTAATTTAGGTGTGAAGTACAGGTGTACCTAAAGTTTGATTTTGAATGTTGAAAAAAGAGCCAGGATGAAGGTAATTTATGACTGAGAAATGTAATGTAGTTGAAAACAAAAAATTATAAAATCAAAACTGCATTATACAACTACAATGAGAGACAAAATTCATTAAAATTTAACGTTAATATATTTCGCCGGTAAAAAGTATAGGGTTGCGGCACTCTAACAATTGTTGGCTTTATTTGAAAAATAAATGAAAAGCATGTTAAATTATAAACACAATGTCCATAATAATAATAATAATAATAATAATAATAATAATAATAATTAGGGCTGTACACATTAATTTGCTCCGTATAATCGGAATACTACCAAAGTCAGATGGACAAGTACGGTAATTGTTTACTGAACTTGTCTGTCAGTGTATTACCGTTGGAAAGAATAAAAATGACAATGAGATTGGCAATTGAATAATGTTAAACGTCTTGATTGATTTTGCATAGGAAATAATTATTATTGCTTCAAGTGGTAGGAAAGGTTTGTTTTTGAAATGAAATTTCGTTGGTAACGAAGCGTGGGAATAAGTGAAGTATGAAAAAGCAGGCACCTCGAACTGCAGCAGAATGGTGTGAGTGTCGTAAGGGTCCCTCCACAACGGCGCGAGTTTCAATTGGCCGGTAAACTGGAAGCCGACGTCTCCGCCAGGCTTAACCAAACCAGTCTCCCTGAAGAGCAAGGTCGTCGTAAGCTCGTACGTGAAGCTGTTTCCAGGTTCCCAGCCCTTGGCGGCCCCAGCTATGGCTGGAAACATCAGCAAACAAAACTTGAAGTAAGGCGGCAACAACATTGCTGTTTAGTTCAAGTTGAAGAAGAGCGCCGGTGCGTTATCAAACAGTAGTGGAATAACAGTAGTGGTTTTCACGGTGGTCGGCGCGGTTGCGGCGCGGTTGCGGCGCTAGAGAAAATGAGTAATGGCGAAGGAGATGACTAGTCGCAGCGAGTCGCGAGTCGACTGCCGTTGACGGACAAACGTGCTCGCTCGGAACAGCCGGTGTTGCGCACACGGACGAGAGGACTACGATGACGAGCGCGAGTCGGTGTTGGTGCGTCAAAGAGCGTGTGGGTATTCGGGGACCGTTAATCTATGGTTAAACGTTAAAGTCTCTGTTACACGATAGTCCAAGTTTGGGCGACCGTAACCTTGAGAGATGCTGTAGGAGAGGGTGAAGAATTTTAGAAACTTTTCACGCACGCCTAACGAAACTAACGCAGCAACTATTACCGCACCGCGCGACAATTATTACGCTCGTTTTTTTTCACGAATAAATTCCTCATCCTCCTTATCGGAACGAAAGAACGAACGAACGAAATGTTTCATTACGTCCTTGGCGAATATTAATAAATAAACATTCATTTATGACAAATTCACAAGTATAAATATTCGAATGCGTCGAAATTTTGAAATATTCGAAACGTGGCTTGTTGGAATGTCAATAAAAAAAATCAAATGATAATTGTTTACTTGAACGAAGATGA
This sequence comes from Leptoteleia sp. ZL-2020, assembly GCA_022817305.1. NCBI lineage: Eukaryota > Metazoa > Arthropoda > Insecta > Hymenoptera > Scelionidae > Leptoteleia > Leptoteleia sp. ZL-2020. Next base: position 14,258 of record JABFPN010004041.1, read on the forward strand.
AACAATTTGTACGTATGTTTGTAACGAATGGAATAAAATGCTGCGTAATTATTATAAATATACCGGACATACGAATACGTGTGTACAAGTATGTCCAGTGTACGAAGATGAATGATTTATTACGGTATACGGAGAAACATGTTGGCATTACATTTTTTTACTATAAATTCTAGCCTTGCAATCTTAAAAGTTTAATTTTTATACATGTATGATGTTTCATTAAAGTCTTTAGAAATTTTATATGGAAGATTATGGCGTTACAAATTTAAATTTTGTCATTATCCTTCAAGATATTGGACATAATTGTTTACTAATGACAAAAAACAGAGGGAAAGACTGCAGTTTCTCTCTGTCTCTGTTACATTTAATGATGATATTTAGTAGTCTTACTTTGACTGGAATGAGTTTAATGTATCGCAAATTTGTTTCATTTATTGAAGATATCTTGATCCTTGTGTACGTGTATTAATGACAGATATTTGAATAACAAGTATGATTAAAATTACATTTGTATAGTTGACTATTATCCAATTAAATTTTTTTTATTAATTCCACGCTCGGCGAGTATGATAAAATTGCATAATAAAATTGTAGAGCGTAAACTGAAGAAAGTTGATTTTATCAATATTTAATCGACTATTACTCAGCTTACATTGACATTCAATAAGCTAATGAATGTACGATTGCAAGCAATTGAAAACGTAAAGTTGCTAGTAGGAATATTTAATTAAATCACATCCTATTGATAAGTGTCATAAATTAATTCAATTAACCAACATCATTCAACTTGTTTTACGTTTTTTAATATTCAATTTTGTGATAATTTTGTTTCAATGCAGTTGCGTTGATTATGTGTTGTACTGGGAAGGAAATGACACTCGATGCCAACAACAAAATAAAAGAGAAAATGTGCCCAAGCGTGCGTTGCCCCTCTCAATGTACCCTCCTCTTTCCCAACCGCGTCTTGGTGATGCGATCGGAAAAGGATGATTTAGATTCTTTACAATCATATCACCTGTCAACCTGATAATAAAAACATTGAAAACTGTATTTTAATTTTTAACTGCGGACAAACAGGAAAAATTTGCTTAACAGCTCAAAACGATTGTTCGATTTTCAATTTATTTAAAGAAAATAGCACCTTGGCAAATTTTTCAATTTAACAGGTATATTTAATTGGGATTACAAATGGAATGTTTTCCAAAATATAAAATGTAAAAATGTTTGTTTCTCTTTTATATTTAAACGCTATTTTTATTATCTGAAAAATGTTAATTTGTTTAAAAACAAATAATGTTTACAATCATCGTTTGCTTACATTTTTCATTTTAAAAACGTTTTGTTTTTCAGTTTCATTAGATGTAATATGTTTTTAAAATAAGTGGATGTGATAAAGATGTAATAAAAATTGTTAACACCCCAGTAGAGAACGTGTCAGTTTACTGGGAATTAATTATCGTTTTAAAGCAGAAAAGTGGCAAATTTTGAAATGTAACATGAATACTATAAATAAATAAAATTAGCATGTCGCATTAATTGAAATAATTATTCATCCATTTTGTTCGATTTTCATTACTGTAAATACGAATAAACCTTTCTTTTTTTTAATCTTATAAAAGATTGAACGAATTCCTTACTATTTTCCTTCCATTGATGAATGTGGATTCAGAACATTTCATTTTTCAACCCTAAATTCTAGAAAAGAGTTTTCTTATCTCATTTTTGACAGATGAGATATTACTCTGAAAATATTACAATTGCGTTAAGAAAGAATGAATAGACTTTATTAAAATGCCTAATAAATGTTGAATAAAATACGTTAAATAAATATATCAAGTATATTTAACAAAATAAGTGGATGAGATGTATTTAAAAACGGGGGGGGGGGGGGGGAATTTGGGGGA
>JABFPN010004042.1:0-16159 GCA_022817305.1 Leptoteleia sp. ZL-2020
TAATGTAAAATAATCTTCCAAATTGAAAAAATGGTCTGAAGCAATTACATCGGTTACATTTATATATTTTTAATAAAAGCACAGAATACCCTAATCTAGTAATTAACGCTTACAGCATCGCGTTAAGTAATGTATTATTAATTTAAATGGAATTTTAATATTTTGTATTAATAATTTCATTATTATATTTCAAAATTACTAAATTAATCATCATTTTTATGCAATCAAACTTCCCTGTTAAAAAATCTAGTTGGGATCCTAGATAGGAATTTGGCATTGGAAATCAAATTGTTTCCTAGATAGGTTCCTAGGATTTTCCTAGTTTCTTAGGTAGTTAAAAGATCTTGCCTAGTTTCCTAGTTAGGGTTCTAGATCGGAATTTAGGATCAGAGATCAACTAGTTTTCGACCTAGAACCCCAGGTAGAATATTCTAAATAGGTTATCATCTAGTTTCCTAGATAGGTTCCTAGGATTTTCCTAGTTTCCTAGGTAATGATAGGATTTTGCCTAATTTCCAAGCGGGGGTCATAGGTCAGAATTTAGGGTCAGAAATCAACTAGTTTTCGACCTAAGACCCCAGCTAGGAAACTAGGCAAAATCCTATAACTACCTAGGAATCTATGTAGGAAACTAGATTATATCCTATTTAGGATATCCTAGCTGTAGTCCTAGGTCGAAAACTAGTTGATCTCTGATCCTAAATTCCGACTTAGGACCCCAACTAGTCAAGATCTTATAACTACCTAGGAACCTACCTATGAAACTAGCTGATTTCCGGTACCAAATTCCTATATAGCATCCCAGCTAAATTTTTTTAACAGGGTTATTTAACATGTTTAAATCATACTTTAAACTAGTTATCTTTTTTCATAATCTATTTCTCATTCATTTATATTGAATATTTATTTAATAACAATTATTTTAATAGGTTCGGATAACCTAGGTGGTGCCAGTTTTCAACAAACGTTAGAAAAAAATTGGTTAGTAGAAATGTTGGAGGAGATGGACAAATACAAAGAGTTGGGGGGTCCGGACTTTGAGTCGGCAATATCGCAAACTTTGAGAGACCTCTCGCAAACGTCCGAAACCTTACAAGTATAAATTAACTGTATTTAATGAATAAGTAAGATAATTAAACACGATTCATTTCAAAGTCGATCACTTGGAAGAGTGACAAGAAAAGTGATGCGACTGTAATTATGTAACGTTTGTAACTGATTTAAAAAAAGAATTTATGGTAATTTTAATGGTATAATTTGTAGGCTTAATTGAGAGTCTAAAATTTACTTGATCCTAATGAATTTACAGAATTCTTCTCCATTTTTTAAGGACGATACGTTAGCTGAAGTATTCAGCAGAACCAGTCTAGACGATCAACAGCAACCCAATATTCTGGGTTTCATGCAGAACATGTTACAATCGTTGTTATCTAAAGATATCCTTTATCCTTCGTTAAAAGAAATCGTCGATAAGTATCCGACTTGGTTGGAGGAGAAAAAGGATACATTGGAGGCCAAAGACTTGGAACGATATACGAAACAATTAACTTTGTTACAAAAGGTTTACATTGTTATATATTAATTTCAGCTTTATATCATTTAACAGTCAATTTTCCTATATATAAGGCATTTTTCGTCATTCGGGGAAGGAAACGCCATTTCCCATCCTAGGGAGTTTCGAAAAAATGGCGTTTTCCATTCCCTTGTGACGAAAAATTATGTATGTATCAAGGTAGATTCACGAAAATCCACATTTCCTCGGATATATAGCTATTTTATTATTTCCTAATTAATATTCTTCATTTATTTCATGTCCCACTTTTAATTGACCGATGAACTTTCAGGTTTGCGTGGAATTTGAAAACGAACGCGAAGACGATAGCGAAAGCACAAAGCAGCAGCGCTTTGAACGCACCCTCTCGCTGATGCAAGAGATACAAAATTATGGAAAGCCGCCGGAAGAATTGGTCGGCGAACAACCATCGTTATTCCAATTGAACAGCGACGGCATCCCCAATATGTCCGATCTTGAAATCCCCCAAAATTGTAGCGTTATGTAAAAAAAGGAAAGTCTATCAATTTTTTTTGTTGACAGACGAATTAAACGAAGATTAATACTAAATTAAGGCTGTGCGTGACAACATAAACAAATTTCAAACGATCAACGGTTTAGGAAAATAAAGAAATCATTGTACTAAACGTTATGTCATTTTATTCTCCAATTTTTGCATTTAATATTCATCATAATTATCATTTAAGAGAACAGAGAGACGTAAAATTTGAATTGGTAGAACAATTACAAATACGCTTTATATGTATTCTTTTATTTTACAACGGCTCGCGGTTCTAAATTAACGGTCCAATTGGAACTGGCTTGTTTACTTCGGTTTAGAATTTACGCCGGGGATAGCGCTGCTACACCTGGCAAAACTTTGCCTTCGAGAAGCTCGAGACTAGCGCCACCACCGGTGCTCACGTGGCTCACTTTGTCCTCCGTCTTCCATTTGGCGGCGCAAGTCGCGGTGTCTCCGCCGCCGATAATCGTGGTGGCGCCACGGGTCGTCGCCTCGACTACGTTGTCCATTAAACTCTTGGTACCTTTGTTAAAGTTCTCGAATTCGAAAACTCCCGCGGGTCCGTTCCATACGATCACTTTTGCCCTCTTGATTGGTTCTGTCAAGTTATATATAAATATTAGTATTAGTATGTCTATCCTTGAATAGAAATGTATTATGATTAAAAGTGAATTTTCATTGCAAATATTGTAATTGTAACCAATGGCTTGAATAGTATTTGTAAGAGATATCAAAAAAGGGATTAATGGTTCGTTTAAATGTACCGGCGAAAATTTCTCGTGATTTAGGACCAACGTCCAATCCCATCCATCCATCGGGAATTCCAGATTCCACTGTCGCAGCGCCAACTGCGGCATTTTCAGCAAACTTGTCGGCTGTTACGAAGTCGACTGGAAGGTGAATTTGAACATTGTTTTTCTGGGCCTTGCTCAAGAGGTCGTTAACAATTTTTGCACCTTCTTCGTCGAATAACGAGTTGCCAATCTATTCAATGATATTTGTAATATTATTTTAATTGTTTTAAACGTATAATTCGTTAGTTAATTGGTATAAATTTATAAAATTTCAGTTGATACCTTCATATCCTTAGTGACTTTTAAAAAGGTATAAGCCATTCCACCCCCAATGATCATCTCGTGGACTTTATCTAACAAATTGTTGATAAGTTGGATTTTGTCCGCAACTTTAGCACCACCCAGAATGGCTAAGAATGGTCGCTCCGGATTATCCAAAGCCTTGGCGAAGTACTGCAATTCTTTCTTTAATAAGAAACCACTAGCACGGATGTCAAAACCGTCACCCATCATCGAACTGTGCGCACGATGCGCAGTTCCAAAGGCGTCGTTTACGTAAACATCGCCGAGCTTCCGCAGGGAAGCGCGGAATTCCGTGACTTTATCTTTGTCAGCCTTGATCTGTAAATTCGATTGCAATTTCATTCATTTGTTCATCAATTTTTTTTATTTTACTGTTTTTTTTAGAGAATATTAAAGTTTATTTTGTTAAAAATTGTTTGCACTTTAATAAAAAGTGGTATAAATGTGTTCTTTTAAAATTGAATCTTATAAAACCTTTGATATATGAAATTATTAGTTCATCTTTAAATTTATAATATTATTTATTGCGATTCAGATAATAAATTATTGATAAAAGTGTTTTTAACAAACAAAAAGTAGGTATTCTTGATCAAAGATAATTGATTGATTAGTGAAATAAAATAACTAAGCTGAAGATTTAAATCTAGAAAAAAAGTATTGATACGCAATAACAAACAGATAACTTGGATCGATAAAATCTGATGTTTAATACATACTTTCAAATCTAAAAGAAGAATTTGAATGTTATATTTTTTAATTGATAATAGAAATTGATAAATTAATAAATTTAACGAAGGATATACCCTGTTAATAAAAATTTAGTTGGGATCCTACATAGGAATTTGGCACCGGAAATCAGTTAGTTTCCTAGATAGTTCTAGGATTTTGCCTAGGAACCATCTAGGAAACGAGATGATATCCTATTTAGGATATCCTAGCTGGGGTCCTAGGTCAAAAACTAGTTGATCTCTGATCCTAAATTCAGACCTAGGACACTAGCTAGGAAACTAGGCAAGATCCTAGAATTACTTAGGAACCTACCTAGGAAACTAGATGATATCCTATTTAGGATATCCTAGCTGGGGCCCTAGGTCAAAAACTAGTTGACGTCTGATCCTAAATTCAGACCTAGGACACCATCTAGGAAACTAAGCAAGATCCTATAACTACCTAGAAACCTATCTAGGAAACTAGGCAAAATTCTATAACTACCTAGGAACCTACCTAGGAAACTAGATGATATCCTATTTAGCTGGGGTCCTAGGTCGAAAACTAGTTGATAACTGATCCTAAATTCCGACTTAGGACCCCAGTTAGGAAACTAAGCAAGATCCTATAACTACCTAGGAAACCAGCTGATTTCCGGTTCCAAATTCCTATCTAGGATCCCAGCTAGATATTTTTAATAGGGTAATTACACTACCAAGGATAGAATTTATAAAAGTAGTCATTTATGACACAGTTAAGTTGGCTATACAAGACAAAAAAAGAGGACAAATTGTGCAGGTAACTCCACGCTGGTCATTATCAAAGGTCTTTCCACCCTAAATTATTCTACCTTAGCACCATCTGGACCAACTCCCTTTCCTTCCTCTTCCACGTGGAATCTCAAATTTTCCAATAAAATAATGGTACCCGGGGCAGGATCCGCGCATGCGCTTTCAACTGCCGGGCCAACGCAATCGTCCAGGAAATTTATGTCTTTTCCAAGTAACGTTTTCAGTTCGTCCGCGACCGGCTTCAAAGTGTACTTCATGTTTTTGCTACCATCCGGTCGTCCCAAATGGGACATCAATACAACCGACTTTGCTTTCTTTTCCAAAGCATACTTGACGGTATCCAACGCCGCCACGATTCTCTGGTTGTTTGTGATTTTTCCATCTTTCAACGGAACATTGAAGTCGACTCTAAAAAATTAAAATTTTACATAATAAACAATAATTAAATATTGTTATAATAATTAAATAACTTTTGATTACTTAATTAATAAATAGAATTAAATAAAAAGTTTAAAATATTTATTTATATTAGTATTTATAAGTATTTATCCATTTTAAATTTAGACAATTTTCTGATACTTTTTATTTTGGTAATACATATATATATATATATATATATATTGAATACATGTAAACAATTAGTGTTTACATTTTGTATATTTATATACACCAGTCCAGTACTGTAGTCTGGTAATATAAACCTCATTTTTATGTAATTACTTTTTCATTTGTAATTATTTATAGATGCAACTGTCCTAAAAGCAACAAATATTCATAAAATATTTATGAAAAGTGTTTTATAAATATTAAATGACCCCAGTATAATATTTATATTATATTTTATTTAAATTTTAAAGTATTTATAGAATGTTGTACAATAATATTGCACAATATTATGTGAAATATTACGTAAATATTACAAAAATATAATCGATATTTGAATATTTAGAAAATATTCTCATTTTTTTTAAAAAAATATCGATAAAAAATATAAATATTAGGATAATACATCTACTTTATATAATATAATGCATTTATCCTTAATATTCATTTTTTTTATAACAAATATTATCATAATAATAATCCAAAACAATAAAATAAGGAAATAATGCAGGAAATTAGGTTAGAAACTGTAATCTGAATTAAAATAAAAAATTACATAAAAACTAATGAAAATAAACTCGTTTAAAAGTACGCACTCGACTTATATCAACCCCTCATATACGAGTCACGTGATCGGAAGGTGAATTGATCGGATTTCAATGTCAAATCTGTTTAACGACCGTGAACATTGTTATTGTTTATCTTTCTTTTTTATTTCTTTTCATTATTAACGGCATTAATAAGGAAAAGTTATTATTTGTAAATAAATATAAGCCGAGTTGATAAGCGAAACTTGCTTTTTCACTCACCTAATTAACACCCTTTTGCCGGCAAGGTCAACTTTATCGATGCTCAATTTGTTAAGCGCCATTGCGGTGCCGAGTGAGCGTGAATTTAGATTTAAATGAAATACCGGCAATTGGCCGAAAATCGAGCGAAACGAAAAGACTGCGCTTCTGACGTGCGACAACGGTGCCGAGGAAGTTTGCCGTCCCGTGCCAATCGACAGTCGTCGCGCTGTAAATGTCTTTCGAATGTCAAACGAAGGTCGCAGAAAGTGGCGACACCCTGTTACGTGAATGGCGCGCATTTTGAAGCGATTCAAAATTTCGATTACCTTCAATTACTTTAAACAGCGCATCGTTTTGTATTAAGGATGAAATATCAGTCGTTTATTACTAAACTAACGTATTTCTGATTATTTTCATAAAATAATTTAATTATAAAAATTTTTTTAATAATAAACCGTTTGTTCACTTTGGGAAGATATTGATTTAGTGCGAAATATTCACTTTTATGGTGTGTAATTATTTAACTTGTGGAAGTCGTTTTCGAAGTGGAAAAAAATAACAAATTTCCAAAAGTTCAGTTATATTAATTCAAAAAAATACTGTTTTTATAACGATATAGTTTTTCAGGTGTTAAAATAATGGTTTATCATTTCAAAAATTGTAATATTAATTCATTTAATAAAAATAAATTAAAATTACTCAAACTCCGTGACTATAGCACTGATATTTCACCTTAAACTATTATTTTCAACTATTTTAACGGTATCTTAATTGAAACTGCCAAGTTTAAATGTTCCCTTAACGTCGAACAATTTGCGCGGCTAATTTGAATTTTCAAATTACGGGTCGTCGCAAATAACTTAGACGATTTAAATGTTTTTTTCGTTTGTGCTTTAAATTTAATTGAAATAACGTGGAAAAAATGCTCGCGACACTACGATTCGCCCGAAACTGCCTCGTTCGTGCGAAACATTGTAACGAAAATGTTGATGTACGTTCAATCGTTTTTTCGATAACCTTTTCATCTTTGCAACAATACGCAGGCGTTGCTCTCGAAAGCGGAACAATCATATCAGAAACAAAAGGAAAGGTAAAAATTAATCGCTATTAATTAATTCGTTTATCTCTGCCCGATAAGTGTTCGCGTTTGCGCGCCGAGAAAAAGGTTAAAATTAAAAATCATTCCATCGTATCGAAGTGTATAAAATATATCTTGTCGTATTTAAAGTACAGTTTAAAAGAGGTTATGAGAATTGAAAAAATTTGTATGACCAGTGTATATAATAAACATTATTTTTTATATTATATTATAAGTTTTTCTTATAATCCCTTTAATAATTTACAATAAATGTGATATGAAAAAAAAATAATAACAATTTTATATAAGGAAATAATAAAGTCGTACATGGACTTATGTGTCTTTCCTTGATCCATATGTACCCATATATGGTCGATATATGGCAATAATTGGTATAATATTATAGCGATGTATGCGTTTAATAATTTTCTTATATGGAAACCAGTTATTACCATATATGGACTACATATAACCGTATATGGATTAAGGAAAAATATATATGTCCTTATATGAATTATTTATTTCCTTATATGAAATTGTTAAAACATATATGGACCATATATGTTTCATTTTTCCTGGGGATAATGTAGATCGGCGTCTTTTAGATTGAAAGAGTTATCAACATAAACAATTTGTTATATATAAGTTGGCGTAACTAATGCCTTTGCTGCGTTTATTTGCAGCTCCATCTTCGTCAAGGCTCGTAATGTAATATTCGGATAATAGTCGGTGCATCCACCGTCAATTAGCATTCTTTCGTAATGCTGTGACAATTTTTATCACACTGCAAGGCCTGTTATAAAGTTACGGGGTCTGTGCCAAGGAAAAATAATAGTACTCGCTGACACTGCTAAACGTAACCGATGCCCACCGACTCAAAATTAAACATTAATTAAATATCACTGAAATAATGTTGTGAGTGGTCACCTAAAACTTTTCACACGAGAATAGTAACCTAAAATTATTGCTAAGTTGTTAGAATTACGCGGAATAATAGAGAACAGTATTTAATTAAACGCAAAAATATGTGTTATAATTGCATGTTATTTTTGTTAACTCAAAATTTCTCTAATGCAGTGTCAACTTTTTTTTCTCCAAGGTTAGAAGTGGATAATAATAACGAAGAAAGTAATGCGTACAATGTGATTATAATAAAAGGAGGAAAAAAAGGGAGAAGTAGAAAGGAAATTTTATTATGTTATCGACGCTAAATTATATAGTTATATATAGTAAAATAATAAAATGCTCATGGGATTAGAAAATGCGCATAAATAATTTTTTTTTTTCGTGACAATTTCCCGACAGACTCCGCTGCCTCGTTTTCTTCATAAAATATAGTGGACGAGGGCCTATAATTAGAGTTAAACTAGGGAATTAGATTTTAAGTGAATTCTTGAGACAAGTTCAAATCTGAAATGTATACTTGCCTATTTTATGTTCGCAAGTTTCACGAATAGTATTATTTTTGACGATCTGCGTTAGAACGAGCAATGCACCGCGACTGGTTTTGCAAGAAAAAAAGAAAAAAACTTATAATTGCAAGTTACAAATTGTGATTATTATGTCGTTAGGAAGTAAGATTTATCGTAAACATAATTATTCATCATTTTAAACTGACATTTAGTCGTTATGAATGAAATACTTCAAGCATTTCAACAACCAATGCCAATATGAATAATACTTATTTTCAACGGTATGCGAGGTGCCAATAACACTTAATAGTTTCACCAGTGCTTAAATAGTTGAAAATGCATAATCATGAGAGAGACTAAAGTGTAATTCAATTGTTGAATATTTATATCATTTAGTTTTATATTTATTGTGTGCACTTGTTTGCATTAAATCTTGGTGTATTTTGAAAATAAAGAAGCGTTGTCGTTTATTTGGCAAAGTTCATTCATAATTTTTAATGATTACGTCATTCTTGATAAGAATGATATGATTTATTTCAAGTTTTCGTGGTTCAATAACCTTAGATGCCTTGCCATGCCAAATCAAAACATTAGTTACGTCAAAAACTGAAAACCGTTTAAATTACAATCAACTTGTATTCTTTGTTACATTTTTATATCTCAAAAAGTGTACTTAATATCATGCTAGAGGTATTGAAAATGATTAAATATATAATCAATTTAACATTAAATCTCTAGCTGATAGGCATAAACTTTAATGCATCATTTATTATATTAATACTATTAGAAATTATATTATTGGCTTCTCCATACCAACTCTAACTGGTATATATATAAATATAGCTGTGTAATGATAACGATAAAATTAAGCAAACTTAAAATTAATATCCATGCTTTTAATCATTATCTGTATACAAAACAATAACATGCACTTATAATTACAACTATTTTCTACTTATCATATATATATCAATACAAGTGAGGTTTATTATACACTCATAATAATAATATATTACATATTTATAATAAACCTCCCTTTATTCTCTTATTCGAACTTATATTCTAAAATTTCTTCATTTGCATCTCCAGATCTTCAAACTTAATCTACTTTGCTGCCTTATTATCTACATTTTTAACTTATAAAACTAAATTGTTTCTCTTGTAAAGGGTCAATAAGTTACGCAGAACGTAAGGTCAATTACGGTTTCATACCATTTCTCTTCGTCGCCAAACTCGAGTAACTTCCAAAATAACGCAAGAACCTGGAACTTTCTTCGCACGGTCTGCTCTTCGTTTCCACGCCTCTTCCTCCCCCCCCCTCCTCTTCCTCCTTCGACTGTGTTTATTTGCAAACAATAAGCGGTGATCGAAAATTGATCGAACAAGTACGACCAACTGTTAATGTCCAATAATACAACATGGTGCATGACCCGAGCAAGGTCGTTTGCACGCCAGAGAAGGAGGGATACCGAGCGGAGCGGCCGGCGTAAGAATGCCGACAGCTCAGTTGGGACTTTGCGCGGAATCTGTCGCGCGAGCGCTCGCTGTCGTTCGCTTTCTCGCCGGGAACTTCCGCGTCGCATTTTTCCCGGGCTTTTTTTTCTATATTTTTTTTTATATACTAGTCTGGCTCTTCTCCCCCAGTCGTGTGCCCACTTTTCGCAGACATGAAGTGGTGAGCGAGCTTTTCCGAATTTTCGCGACAATTATCCATCTTTGGTGTTTTTTTCTCTCCTCTTTTTTGATGGTGACAAAGTGCAGTGTACCACGGGAGCTACCCAGTGGTTTTTATGGGGTTCCATGAGTCTCCTGGAGATTCCGTCAACGTTTCCTCCTCGTCCCAATCGGGAAATGCTGAAAAAGTCGGTTAATAATTGAATGGCGGAATTCGTACGGACCATTTTGGATTATGGATTGTATGACTGACCTTTTTGTTGTTGACAAATGCGAGGACTGTTGACATTTGGAACCGAGGGGGGGCAGTATATTTAGTCGTTAACTTGTACACTTGGTAGCGCACCTGCGTCAGAACAAGTCAAAATTCGATCGGTCCGGAAAAAAATGTATTTTTAACGATTCCCTCGTTTTTGATCTACTTATTTGTGTTTATTTTTTCCTTTTCCCCGGACTCGATAGACCGGGAAAGAAACCAGTTGTTATTTTTCGAGTCGTACACTTAGAAACACGTTTCTTTTGCTTTTTTTTTATTAAAAGCACTGTAACTTCTGGTAATGTGGATGTAACATGATTCGTGTGTAATAAATCATTATCTTTTTTTTACCATCTTTCTTACATGGTGTAGTAATAGTGTTTATATTGACAAATATTAAATATATACTGGATTTTTTTTAGAAGATAACCCTTGTGGAAAATAATACTGAAAAATGTTGAAAAATGTTGAAAAACACTAAAAAATAGCTAAAATTGAGAATTTTCACAATTTGTCAGTTTTTTCTAGCATTTTTCAGCATTCCTTTCCACAAGGGAAATAATTTTACTACACCAAATGATGTTGATAAACTTGGGAACATTTATTATAGCACTCTGTTTGCAAACTTTTACAAATACTCTTGAGAAATTTTAGCGCACAACGACCGTCCGGCGTATATTCGCAAATATCCACCTAGCTGAGACATAATTTCGCTTAATTCAGTGGGCTGAGAATTAGAGCAACATAAAGCACGAAAATTATTTGCGTCTGGATTTGGAACGGCGAGTTTTGGACCAGAACATTTGACCAGAAACTCAATTATGAAACGTGAAAAGTGAAATGAAATGAATGAATATTAAAAAAATAAGATTGTACAAGTTTTAATAATACAAAATCAATAAATCTGTGGAGTGCGAGGGCACTGAAATTCCACTTGCGATAAACAAGAAAAGAATCGGACCAATAAATCAAGAAAATTTATTTAAAGTTTCCCGGGAGTGAAACTTCTTTTAAATGAACAAGCAGAAGTGTTTATAAGTTTAGAAACTTATGATGATTAGAATAGCGGTGTTAATGTAGGTTCCGACCTACAGTTTTCGAGCGAAAATATTGAATATAAAGTGAAATTCCAGACGGAGGAATGCGCGACTTGAAATAGGTGTTAATTTTGTTATTGCCATTTGATCGTCTCGCGCTTAAATAATATTCCGAGGAGTATTTGTAGAATTTAATGCTACTAAATGTTTCATAATACCCTGACCATGTCTGGATACCATTTCTTTTTGTTTATTTTAGTTTATTAAACATTGTTTTATTAGTAATGTTTGTCCCCTTGTGGGAAAGAATGCTTAAAAATGCTGAAAATACCTGAAAATTGCTGAAAATACTTGAAAATGACTGAAAAAATGACTGATAATTGCTGGAAAATACCTGAAACTTGCTGAAAATTCCCCATTTTAGCAGTTTTCCAGCGTTTTTCAGCGTTTGCTAACATTTTTCAACATTTTCCAGCATTCTTTTCCCCAAGGGTCAGGCTGTATAATGAACTGATAATGATATTCCAAGCCACATCAGAAGGTACATTACTTTGGGATCATAAAGACGGTCCGACCGGTCAAAAATAGATGTTTAAACTTACATTATTCCCATTGTGATGAGGACGGTCCAGAGTGGCCTGATACTCTGCTTTTTCCATCCTTTTTAATAACAATATATTTTTTTTCCATTATTGACTCTAAAAGAACAAAAATTATTTATGTTTAATACAGATTCCAAGCAAAAATTAAGAGAATTTTATTTGTATAAATAAATAAGTTAAGGTTGAAAATTGAACCCTTCTGGAAAAGAATGCTGAAAAATACTGAATAATGCTGAAAACTGCTAAAATTGGAACTTTCCAGTATTTTTCAGCAAATTATTTCCACCAGAGTACAGTTATAAATCGTTTGCATATTACATTATTTATTCTTACATTCATACCAACACTTTGAATTTTGTATTTACATGGTAATCTTTTATGAATCTATTTTCTGACCTTGGCTCTCAGGATAAAAGCTTTCGTTAGAATTTTAAGTACCCTAAATTATGATTACTTTAATGATTACCAATTAAAAATAGACGCAACTTATTAGAAAATAATACTTTATTTCAATTTTTAATTGGTATCGGTCTCATTGCACTTCAACCATGTACAGATATAAAGTTCAAAGATAAAGAAAATTTGACATTTTCAGTACAATACTTGTTGTTGAAGGAACGTAGTTATTTTTAAACGTTAAATTGTGAAGGTATACATTTATCATAATAGCATTTAATTTTAGAGCGTCTAATGGTCTTTACAAAAGTTTAAATTTAAAGAATCCAAGTCTCGCGTTACTTCATTAAAGAAACTTGACAGTGGGGGGTGAAAAGAATTCTGACACTCGTTTAGACGCGAAGTCAAATGCTAAACATTTGATGTTTGTCATGATTTTGCAAGTCAAACTGTCTGAATGAAAATTAATGTCTCGTATTAAGTATGTTTAAAAATTTGCTTGCAAATGTATTTTGATGAGAGGAAGAAAAGGGATAGAAAAGTTTAAGATTAACATTGTTATTTTTTTATATATAAACCCTTGTGGAAAAGAGTACTGAAAAATACTGGAATATACTGAAAAATAATGAAAAATACTGAAAAAATGCTGAAAAATGCTGAAAAGTTGCTAAAATTTGGACTTTTCAGCATTTTTCAGCAAATTAATTACACCAGGGAATATATATATATATAAGATAACTGGTATCTTCCCTGAATTCTAAAATAAAAGTTTCATACCCGAAACAAAAAGAGATTTATTTTAACGTTAACTAAAAATGAAATTCGTATCCTTCTCTCCATTCAAAGTCTATCGACTTTTTACAAAATACATTTTTGTATTTTAAATCCTCCATATACATTTATTCACGTCAGTTGACCAATTCTTTTTCGTGCTTACAATTTAATAAATTTCATTTTAAAATAAACATCTGTCTCGGAAAATACAAATAAATGCGAACAAGTATTTGATTCTCCAACACATTGTATACGCAGACTAAATTTGTGACGTCATATCATACGTTAAAACTATCAAATTTGATGACTAAATTCGATGAAAAATTAACGTTAGAAAAAAGATGATCAGAAAAATAATTTTAAGAAACTTTTTCCCAAAGATGAATGGGGGTAATTTAAATACCAGAAATTAATTGAGGTCATTTATCTTGAAGAACAATAAATTAATATGGATATTTAAAATATTAGGCAAAAACGAGTTATAATTATTTATAAGAGAACAAAGTAAACGAAGAAATGATAATTTATCAAAAATGGAAAAATAAAACATTTTCAAAATACAAAACTGAAGCATTTCATTTGTTTTCTTTTCTATTTAAGTATATAAAGGACTACTTAGAAAGAAAATAAACAAGAACTGTAACAATTTTTGTTTAAATTTTTAATTTCAAAAAAGTTTTATCTTTTAATCATATATAAATTATACTATATTACATCTTATTTATATATATATTAGATAAATATATATCTATATCTTATATTATATATATTCAGTAATAATAATAATAAAAATAAATAATTTAAAAACCAAAATCAATTGAAATTTCCACCCGACTAAAACTAGTTATAAAATGAGCTATAAAGGTGTCTTGTAAAATAATTTTGAAACAATTCAAGGGGGGGATTACATTCGTGGAATGCTGATTTAGCGTGATGCAAGGGAGGGAGACAAATATCAAGAGGTCGTAAGGTGTTTCGACAAGTGAAGCATTTTGAAAATAATGCCGTCAAATGTGCTCGCACACGTGCTGAATCTTGGCACTGACTGATATCATAACGTGAATCACATATGTTGTTGGAGACAGAAAATAATTTTACGACTCTCAGACAACAGAATGGACACGTGAAACTTTCTTTCAAACGATATTATTTGTTTTACAATATCCAATGGAGCGATCCGATTACAATATCAAATGTCAAAGGCTTATTAAAATGCACCATTCCATTATTCTTCATTATGATATACGTATAGATATAGTAAATGGTATACGAGTGACCTGAAACAAATGTTAATAATAAAATTTCATATGTTAAAATGAAAGAAGGAGTATTGTGAAATAAATATATTTTTTGTTAAGATAAAGATAAAGATAAAAAGTATAAATATTGTATGTAAATTAATTAAATTAAGTTAAATATAAAAAATAATAATTAAACTATAATTCAATTAAATATAAAAAATATAAATTAAACTATTTATTTATTTGAAACAAAAACCTTTGTCATGTAACTAACTTTACAGTAAAAAATTTTGCATTTTAAGTGTATTCTATTTCAATTAAAAGTATTTATATTTATATGAGTATGTATGTTGTTATCATAAAGTTTTTAGTTTAATAATCATTACGGGAATATATTTAAACTTTAAATTGAGAACATTTAAATTGTTGATTTAACTTATTTTGACTAAATAATAAATAAGTAAAATGTTATTATTAATAGTATTTATAAACTTTAATATTTAAAAAAAAACTGTAATTTAATGTTATTAACATTAACATTAACATTATGTGAAGATGTTAGCATTTTTCAATTTAAAATAATGTTAGTTCTTGAATTGAAATCAAAAGGTTATGAATTTGTAGAATTGTTTATAAGTTAACCTATTTGTAAAGGTAGAATTTCTAATTAAATCTTTAAAACACAACCCTAATAGAGGATAATATATTTTTAAAATTATTATTTATATATTTTATACACATTTTTGTATTCTTATTAATGTAAAAGAATGCTGAAAAACAATGAAAAATTCCAATTTTAGCAATTTTTTATCATTCTTTTTCACAAAGAATATTTTTAATTATATTTTAACATTATCAAATAGTATAAAAATATTGTTTTAATATTTAAGAAAAAAATACTAAAAATGTATTATAAATATTAATCGTTAATAGGGAAGTTATAAAAAAATGCAATTAATTTGAAACAATTTTATTTTATCATACCTTATTATTCCAACTACTATTTTACACGGAGGATTATTAACATTTAAAAACTATAATTATAAACATTACAATTTTTCGCAAAACAATTTTAGTCACACTTTAAATACCACATTATAATATTTCTATATAAAAACAATTGTTTTTCCTCATTATCACTTAGTAAAAGCCATTCAATATACAAACAACAACAACCAAGCATCCATACCAACACACAAATAAACAAACAAAAAACACGCGACATTCAGACCGAATTCAACGAGGGAGTTTCAAATCTTCCCGCTTTAAGGGCGCCCCCGCGTGTGCGCGCACCCACCCGCTGTTGGCGGGAAATTCGAAGGGCGCGCTCGGGCTATCGATCGGTGCGCGGGTCGACCGCGCCCCGCGCGGCCGTTGCGGGAAGCGCGAGTTGCGCGAAGATGGCCGACCGTAGCTGCGACGTTTGACGGCCGCCCTCCCGTAGATCGCTGGCGCGAGCTCGTGTCGCGCGTCTCGTGCCCCGAAAGGCGACCCCCTGCTCGACACGGCACACGCAGGTACCCGTCCCCGCGACCCAAAATTTCTCCCCGCCCCCACTTTATTGAAACGCCGCCGAGCCACCCCGCGTAACGTAGCGCTGCGAGAGTATCCTAAAAAAAGAGAA
>JABFPN010004043.1:0-16158 GCA_022817305.1 Leptoteleia sp. ZL-2020
CAGGTTCGTAAAATCTTTAATTGCGGGGCGTTCTTGAGTCAAACAATTTTTATGACATGTGCTGCTTTTCTCCTAACTCCAACTGGAGCTGTAACATGTATTACAATAGCTGTTGGCCTTGGAGGATTTGCTTGGTCTGGATTTAGGTGATCAAACTTTTATAATTAAATCTTGTAAAATCTTGTAAAAAGTAAATTATATAATTATGAATTATCCATCACGCAGTGTTTACTTATATTAATAAGTGTTACTTTGATAAAGGCAAATAATTAAATAAGACATTCAACTATTTTGCCAGTTATTATTAATATTAAAACGTAATTAAACGAACCATTAATGTAAAATATATTTATCTTTTTAGTGTTAATTATTTAGATGTCGCTCCGCAGCATGCTAGTGTTTTGATGGGTATCGGAAATACTTTTGCAACTTTACCTGGCATTGTTAGCCCCATCATAACTGGTTACATGGTACAAAATAAGGTACTTATATAACTTACAGTTGACTGAAAAGTTTATTTACAGTTAAATCAACTAAGCCTTTGTTATGTCCTTTAAAAGTTTTATGTGGCAGATAAAACATACATTTCTTCGTTTCTATTTTTTTTCTAATTACGAAGCTACTCTTTAACTTTAATTACTGCAGATTTGCTTTCGTAGTATTAATGTAGTATTTTGCATTATATTTTTAAAAATAAATTTAAGATATATAATATAACTGTTATTTAATAACTAATGATTTTGCAAAACATTGGGTTATTACTTAGATATTAAAATAGTATTTTTTATAAAATGTTGTGTTACAGACCGCAGCAGAATGGCGTATAATCTTTATTTTAGCTGGAGCAGTTTACCTAGTGGGTGCTATAATATACGGCTTATTTGCATCAGGTGAGAGGCAAAGCTGGGCGATAGAGGAGAAGAAGGAGGAACAGCAAATGCATACGTATGACAACGAGGCTTTAGAAGTGGATGAATTAAAGTCAACTGTACACTTGTAATTTTAGTAAATTATTTTAAATAAATAAAAATTTTTTAACAAAATTATATCGTTTTTATCCGCATAGCAAAACGTTTCAGTTATTTTAATTGTTAAACAAAATTAAATGTATGAGTAATCATCATATTTTTAATTCTAGCTATGGGGGAATTAATAATGAAATTTATAAGACGTATTTTATTACAATAATTTTTAACATATATTGTTACAATAAAGATCTATAAACTCTATCTCCACAACCGCGTGACAAATGCATTACAATTTTCATCGATACAGTAATTTACAAATACGTTCAGTCAGCGGTCGAATGTATACAACATTTGTTAAAGATTTCTTTGAACGCAATAAATGAATTATTCGCGCCACATACAAACATACTTGTACAATTCTTTTTTTTTTTTCGTTTTTCAACACAAGATTAATGTAATTATATGTGTATGTACAATACAAAATACAGTTATAATATAATTAAGAATATGGATGGTAATTAGTAACATGTACTTGATATTTATTCACTATTAAATTCAATATTTCATGGACTGAAATTACTATACGGAATTTGTATTTAAATAACCAAACATACTTCTAATTATAAATATTTTTATACATTCTGTGGTATAATAAATTATCTTCCCAAACAATAAAAAATATAAAATCATAAATCGAAAACTTTTTACCAACTAGACATATTTTTACAGTAATGATTTTTATTTTACAATTCGACTAATTCGACTGTGAAATTTCGTCAACATCAGTCCATAAAATTTTATTTCTTAATGCACATTTGTCTTTGTCAATTTTGTATTTCATATAAAATAATCTTTGCTTTATCTTATTGTCGTTTTTTCATTTTTTCTGTACAAAATGGCACGTCCTACTCTACGCTTAGGCGACTACTATCATTTCAAGTACTCTTTTACTACAGTTTTGTAGCAGAAATTTGCAACTATTACGATGTATATTTACATTTTGCATTTACGCACGTAACGGTGTGAATATTACTTTCACATCCTCATTTATTGGCCGTTAAGATCGTAAACTGAAAATTGTTCAAATTTTATTCTTTATTATGTAACATTAATTAAATCCAGTCGAGAGTATGATTTCTTGAAAGTATCTCCTACTAAACATTGTATAATTCAATATTTGTAATGCTATATTGCATTATATTATTTTTTTTAAACAATATTCCAGTACCCAAGAGATACAAAGGTTTTCTTAAATAATTTATATAATTACAATTGCAAAGTTAAGATAACATATTGCTTTCTTTTGTGTATCTTAAATGTTTTCAGGCAAAATATAATTTCACGTATACTTTTATCAATGTTTGACTGCTAAAATTTAAAACGAAATACAAATGTTCATTTTTCATACTTGGAGATTGGTAATGATACATAATATTTGCAATTAAAATTTTTCGACAAAATAAAATTTCAGTTTTGTATGTTTTTGAAATGGTCACAGAAAAAACATTTTTTTTATCACAGTCAACGCACGCGGCGGGCCGCAAGATGTTTTCATGCAGGGACGTAATAGACCCACGATTCACAATACATTTACACAAGGTCATTCAACCTATCGTTCAGAATGTACAACTTCTCATCTTATTCAAATTTTTTTACAAAACAATATTCCAAACATAACGTCCAGCATATTTTATATAAAATTTAATAACAATTATTTAAAACATTTTGATTATCTAAAAAGTAGAAAAGTACGTATTCTTCCAGTAAACTAAAACCAGTTGCTGTATCTAAAAATAACTATATAACTATATCAATATACATGATTAATATTCACAATAGAACGGCTTTTACAATATATAAGTATTTTATACGCATTTCATATATATAATGTACATATCAAATACTACTTGTCCTTTTTGACAATTTCAATGATTTTAAATTAACAATAAATTATATTACATATATAAAATAAAATTGTTTAAGTATGGTCATTATAAACGATTGATAATCATCAACTGGTTTTTGATTACATAAATTTATAATCTTTACTCAGTCAGATAAAAATTAATTTTTGTACTTTTTATAAGAAACAAATCATGGTACTGAAAAATGAATCTTTTTAAAAATACAAAATGTCTTTGTTTTATATTTACATTTATTTTTCTGTCCTTTGGATGTAAACGAACAATATTATTGTTTATATTTGATTAATTTAATCCTCCAAATATTTACAAAGATTATTTTTTACGTGCTCAATTTTAAAAACGTTTCGTTCTTCAGTTCCATAAACAAATCAGTTATTGATATTAGAATATAAATTCTTTTCGTAGATAAACAAATTAAAGTAATCGATGTTTCTTATTAAAAAGACGCGTCAATATACAAATAAAAAAAGGATATACGATTTTACTATCACGAAGTAGTATTATAATTATGTACAAGCCACATCAAATGAATGGCACATTAAGAATAGTTTTTTTGCACTAATTTTCACATCGTTCCATATATAAATTTTAGTATTTAATTCTTTTTACATTTTCACCCTTCAGTTCAAATATTACTTTAAGTTACAATCACAATCGAACACGGCACTCTCAAGTATCGTTCCTAAGTACAGTTAAAGAAACTTCACTCGTGAATTTCGTTTGTCTAGAGTATTTCACTAAGCCGTGAAGTTCTACCTAAATATACATATATATTTATACATACATATATTCATTATTTTTCAATAATGACTCTGAAAGACACTATCAAACGGTTGTCCCGTTCTTCCTCAGTGGCTTCAACGGTTGTAATTCGCGCTGTAGACGATCAAAATCATTATAATACTCGTGGTCCGATTCTTCTTCCGAACTCTTCTGCCTGACTTGAGAGCCGAAGGTACCGTTTGTCAGAACCTTCTCGAGATCAGGTGTAGGAATGCCTATAGTCTGGGGCGTTAACGGCCCTTCATCCTGCATTATGTATTCGGGATTATCTAGAGACGTTTTGCCAGGAATCGTCAAAAAATCTGGATAATGTCGATAACCGTTGTTAAGTCGCTTTGACTCCGTTTCTAGAGAGGAATTAAAGAAATTTGTTAGATAAATTGTTCAAGCGTGGCATAATTTGTATTCAATCTATTTGTTCATTAAATTGATCTTTCTTTACCTGTTGGTTTTGCTTCTCCAATAAGATCCATATATTGAGTGTTGGTAGTTGGCAATTGAGGAGATGGCATTAAATAATCATCTTCATCTAAAGGTAAATCCAATTTCAAAGTTCCAATTTGAGCTTGTTGATGAACTGAGCTAACTTCTGGTTCAAAGCAGTCGTCAGTTACATCACAATCTGAACATTTAATTAAAAGAAATTAGTTAGAAAATTAGAAGTCAGAAATTAATTACAAATTAGTAAAATTTGCATTTATATCGAATTTACAAAAACTTAACTATATATTTTAGCAATCTTTATATATATAAAAATCTTTTATTTTTATTTTTTAATCTATAAATTCTAAAAATAGTAAATCTTACCTCGCATAACCATCTTCAAAGGATCTGAGCAATATCTAGAAGAAGATATTTCGGATCCAACGATGTAAGTGCACTGTCCGTTAGAGGGTGGATAATGCACGTTTTGTCCCGAAACACTAGGATCACGAGAAACCGTATTACCGTGCATCGTATTATATCTTAGGAGTTCTCGATCCCAGTTTTGTTGATTTTGAGGCGTCGGCGAATCCGCGGCTAATGGCATTCCGTTTGGCCAACGTGGTTTAATAGGCGTGTGGGGCGGAGACTCTGAAGTATTCGAAGTCGAAAGTCCCGGAGGCAACGGTGCTCTGGATTTTGGCTGTAAATATTCATCCGCGTCGATTAAAGTTTCGGGTCCATCGCCAATTGTAGATCCTAAGTTTTGTAAAATTTCTCGTTTATCCTGAAATAATAAAATATTTATTAAAAAATGAACTATATA
This sequence comes from Leptoteleia sp. ZL-2020, assembly GCA_022817305.1. Lineage (NCBI taxonomy): Eukaryota > Metazoa > Arthropoda > Insecta > Hymenoptera > Scelionidae > Leptoteleia > Leptoteleia sp. ZL-2020. Next base: position 4,926 of record JABFPN010004043.1, read on the forward strand.
TTTATTGTTGAGAAGTAAATATGAATGTGATAAACAGAAATAATATTTACATCTGTAAGATTATACGAAGGCAGTCTCATGTGTTTGTCGCCTTTAATAGCTAAATAACGGCCAGGATCTCTGGACATTTTAGCAAAGTCTTCTGCTAGTTCCTTAAAAGTAGGTCTGGATTCTGCATCCAACATCCAACATTTGATCATAATCATATACACGTCAATAGTGCAAATCGGCGGTTGTGGCAGTCTTTCTCCTTTCTCCAATAATTCAGGCACATTTCTGGCAGGTACATTCTCGTATGGTCTTCCACCATACGTCAGCACTTCCCAAATAGTTACTCCAAACGCCCAGACATCTGATTTATGTGTGAAAATCCGATGTTGAATGCACTCTAAAGCCAGCCATTTAATTGGCATTTTACCCCCCGCGGCTTTATATTGTTCTTCATTAATGTCTAACAATTTGGCTAAACCGAAATCAGTGATCTTTACACAGTTGTAGGTTTGTAACAATACATTCCTAGCTGCAAGATCACGGTGAACAAGTCGTCGTTCTTCAAGGTAAGCCATACCTTTGGCGATTTGTGTACACCAGTTGAGCATCGGTTTGGAACCAATTTTATCTTTGTTGGTTCGTACGAAGTCCAATAAACAACCCAAGGGCATGAGTTGCGTGACCAACATCATTTGAGATGTCATACATACGGCTAACAGTTTTAACAAGTTGGGATGTTCTACACTGGCCATTATGTAGGCTTCATCCAAAAATTCTTTGGAAGTGTTGGCACCGGTTCCTTCATGGAGCACTTTGATAGCCACTGGAATTTTAATATTTTCACCCTCGGGTACCCAAACACCTTTATATACGTTGCCAAAAGCACCGTAGCCCAAGATCCCTCCTTTCCGCATTTCTTCTTCTTTGATTATACGCAGTTTTGCGAGGTTTGGTTTGACTCCAGTAGGCCTCAAAGGTTCGTTGTCGTCTAGACCTGTCAGTGCCATGGTCATTTTGACCGTGTTCTCTTTGGCCTTCGTACGCAACCGCCAATGGTACATTATAAGCGCGATGATCCCCATTATTATTGTTGCTATAATGCAACTAATGACCAGTATCGTTGGTTGAATTTCGTTTTCCCTTTGGTAGCTTGCATCAAGAGTTTCTGCTGAACAATACGGTTCGCTATCCGGAGGGAAAATTTTATGTGGGTATTCCAAAGGGCAAGTTTCTGTACAATTGAACGAAGTTGTATTGTCTCCTGGAACACCATCCTGTAAATAAAAATTCATTAATACATTGTAAAATATGTCCACTTATTTTAACCGGATTATTCTAATAATAAGTAGATTTCCCACTTAGTATTTTGATGAAAATAAATCCGGTTATTGTAAGATATGATTTGCAACATTTCAATACAACTTACAAAATAAATTTTATAATTTCGGCAGTTTAAACATTGATGTGGCCCTTCGCCATAGCATCCTCGGCACTCAGGGAAACAAGGTATACACAAATGTGCTTCGGAATCCGCGAAATGGTCAGCAGAACATTCGTCTTCGCATTGTTCTCCTTTTTTATAGTTGGTGCACTGCAGACACACCTGTTCGTGTATACCATATCCTACACACTTTTTGCATCTTGCATGACATTTTCTACAAACAGTTTGTCCAGCCAATGCCTTCATAGGTCCTTCTTCATTTATATCAACTCTTTCAACATAGTAACCTAAGGAAGTATTATATTGTAAGTCATTTTCGATAATATATTCATAAGTGACAAAATAAATGATGTAAAAAATAATTCTTACCATCAGGGCACGGTGCTTTTTCGGATAAACAAATTCCTGGAACATGATCATTCATAATTGCTTTTGAACAGCTTTGGCATCCATTAGGACCGATGTTGTTCTCAGGGCCTTTGCAACCATTAACACAGTTTGGATGACAAGGCTTGCATTCGCCATTGTCGTGATAAGTTGTATTGGGACACGAATGCACGCAATTAATCCCATTCTTGAAATGTTTGCATTTCGTACAATGATCAGCATTAGGTCCTGTGCATGATCCGTCGCATTCTGGATGGCAGTGTTTACAAATTCCAGGTTTCGCTTGATAAATACTGGAATGTAAATTGTAGTATTAGGGATTTGAAGTTTATTTTATAAACAAATTAAAATGTTTATTGCCAAAAATATCTCATTAATTAAAGTTTACGGTGCTCACATTTAACATTGAAACTTTACCTTTCGTCCAAATTCTGCAGTTGCATTTGTAAATAAATAAAATTTATATTTAATTTGTGGAAAATATTTTTACATGTTATCTAATCTTCTTTATATATTAATTCTTCTTTATATATTAATTAACTGAATAATTATTTTTAGCATAATTTTGGGTTTTGAGTTATTCAAAGTTTTCTATGAAACTTCGGATCATATCTTTTCCGATATTTTATATAGTTTAATTTTATTTGTGGTTAATATTACTGGAGAAGAATTCAGGGAAAATATCAAATAAGAACTTACCCGGGCAAGGCATTGCAGTCTTGTACACAAGTATCTCCAAGTTTGAAGTTTTTGCATGAAATGCATTGTTCAGGTCCAGCACCCCAACATCCATCGTCGGAACATTGTTCGTCGCATACCAAATTGTCTTTTACTGCGCACAAGTAAGGTAAATAATTAGTTTCGCTTTTGAAGAATTTCTTACAAATAATCTCATACATAAACATACAACTTCGAAGACATTAAATGTGATGTACTTACTGCACTCATCTTTCGGCCGATTTTCGTGACACCATGAATCATGTTCCACGGAATTTTTGAACTTCGACCATTTGATACTGTCGGCATAACAGAGTTTTTTATTTTCCACAATGGCGATTGATCCCGAAGAAATTTTCTTCAACGATTTCAAGTCCAATGAAACCAAAGATGTTTTTACGATGTAAAGTGACGTGAAGAAATCCGTAAGGGACCTTCCACCGATTACTTCCAAATTTCGAAAGTATTTTAGACTAGTAAAATTCTCATCATAGCCTTGGACGTTCAGATATCCGGTGATTTCTTTCAACGTGCTGAACACCTCCAATTTGTCCGGATACATTTTCTTATAAGTGTTGTCCGAAGTAAAATTATTAACGAATATATTCCTGTAACCCTTAAAAGTTGTGTCAAGAATTGTGATCGAGCCCTCGATGATGGTACAGTCTTTGAAGCTGTCGATATTTCCAGAATGCACAACGTCTACGCCTTTACAAGTTTTTGGACAAGCACCGTCGCACGGCACGCATTCGCCATCAACAGCCTTCTTTTTAGCTGGACATGCACGCACACACGCGCCATTATCTTTCAGTAGATGCTCTGGACAATTTCGAACACAAGTCGCACCATAAGCGTATTTACCGTTAGGGTTCGTTTCCCAAGAATAAGTTGTTGGATTATATCTGTAAGACAAAGTAACATTAGAACCAAAAAGAGAAGAAAAAGTAGAAGAAGAAGAATAAAAGAAAGCAATTCAAAAGAAGGAAAGTATGTTGCATTTGACTCTTACGTTTGCATGGATGGACATTCCTGAGTGCAAACACCGTCATCGTAGAAATTCTTACATGCTAAGCAGTCACTCTGTTTCGGACCGGTACACCCACCCGCGCAAAAGAGGTGACAACATTCGCGCGGCTCGTGGCCAAAACATCTGCCTTTCCAACACTGAGGCGAACAATTGGTCTTGGAAAACTTTTGACAATTCTCCGGGCCTTCGCCCCAGCAGCCTTGCGCGCAACTTTTGTCACACTCGGGACACGTGCGCTCTGGTAATGCCAGGCTATTGTTTTTGTTCAAATACTTCCCGTTCGGCGTTGTTATTATTTCGTCCCAGTTTATTGTTTTGATGTGGCAGAGGTTGTAGTTGTCGAACATCCCAACACTACCGTTTAAAATGTCTAAAAGAAATTTAAATTTCATTATTCAATCCTTTTTATAATTATATACGGTCTAAAAATAAGTTTCCGTATTTCGACAAAGTACAATTTCACATCGCTTAAAGTGTCATTGGGAATGTCAATTTTTTTTTTATTAAAACCACCGGAAACTTATTTGCATAACTAATATTACTGTTTAATTATAAAAAAGTGCAAATTGTAACTTACCTCTTAACGAAGGCAATTCTAAATTGGATAATCCGCACATCATTACAATAAGAGCAAACTCGTCGTTGTGGTCCTTGTCCTTATCTGCTTGCTTAGATATCATCGTATTGAGTTTGAAGAGGGTACGGCCACGAATGATTTGTAATTGTGGCAGAACCATTCTGCGCACATCGACGTGGCTGATAAGTATGTAACCTGTGACTTCGCGGATGTATTGCAGAAAACTGAGGTCGTAGGTGCCATTTTGGATCCACGTGATCTCCAGGTTACCATCGACGTAGGTACAGTTCGTGTACCTGTCTCGAAGGTTTCTGTAATGGTGCATCTTATTGGATGGCACTGATAGGCGAGCATTGGTACCGATGCAGACTGCAAAAAGAAAAAATTGTTCGTTTAAATTAAAAGTTTTTAACGCAAAAATAAAAAGTTCTTAACATTTTATTTCTTATAGTTTTCTTAAAATTTCATTCTCTGGAAATACAATCTTTGGAAAATCAGAACGAATTTCTTTCATCAAACTAATCATTGATATCTTTTCTTTATAAATATGAGATAGTAAATTATTTCCACACAGGTTGATAACAACGCGCCTATAAATGAGTAAAAATATACAGAAAAACTGTGTTTTTGCTTTCGTAAAATTTTGTAAATATTATCTATAATGAAACAAATGAAATAACTGAAAATATCCGAATGACAGCAAGGAGAATATTGTTTACATTCGGTACAATTAAAGTCGTTCGTAGTATCGGGGGAAATAAATCAACTTTCTAACGTCCAAGGTCGAATGCTCGAAATTCGAATAAAAACATAATTTGTCTGAGAAAAATTAATCAAATAAAAGATAAAGAAAATAATTTTTTAGATTTATTTATGAGATATTTGGAGAAAAATTCATTATTTTATTTGCATACAATTTTACTATCTTAAGTTAGTAGAATTTCATCGTTAACATTTATATATATGTTCACAAACAGTGTTTAAATATTGTATATATTTGTTAGTTTTATAGTTATTTAAGTACGTAAAATTTAAAATTAATGTTTGGGGAATATTATAATGCTTTAAGTATATATCCTGTTTACTAATAAAAGCTAGTAAATTGTTTTAAAATGTTTCAATTTTTTTTTCTCCATGTACGTGTACAGTAACAGAAACGAGATAGATATTTTATTTATTTTTTTATAAGTAAATACAAGATTATTAAGTATTAAGATTGAGCACTGTGAGAAACATTAAAAATGATCTTCAAGGACTTAGGTTAAACAGTTTCTTGTGTCAAATTTTTCTGATTTTTTCAATACCTGTTTACTCTTGACGTTAATACACTCGGCCTATGTTAAACAAGCAGTAAAAATGTCAGTTTTATTTATCTTGTTCAACAGCACAATGTTATTAAGTCAATTGTATAATAGAAGTGGTATAAATGTATACCATTATAAATATGTATGCGTTTACATACATAGGTGCAGTTAAAGCATAATGTAAAATCTTAAAGATCCAACTGACATTTAAATTTCACTCCAAATTAAGAAATAAACTGTTAAAATATATTTCGTGCAATGAAAAGCAAAAAAGAAGTAAAGAAAATCTTCAGAGTTGCGATTCAAATGGTAATTTTTCATCAAACATTGAACTTGTTTTAAATTCGAGTAATAATACATTTGAATATGAAAATCTTCATGGAATAACAATCAAATAATAGTGGTAAAACGTAGCGAGACGGATATAATCGCGATATACTACGTCACAGACGGATGATCGTGCAACTAATGAGTATGTAATATTGCAAGAATAATCCACCGAGGTCCATCAAACATAACGTTCATTAATTTTCCTATTCCAACGAAGGCGATCCTAATTAGGAAATGCCTGATAGGGAACTGGTCGATCGGGTTGCTCAACTACCCGGAGTCGTAGATAAGCCGCGAGCTTCTCGGACCGTTGTCAGCTGCCGGGCTACGGTGACCTCGTCTCAAATATTGCGGAGCGCTTAAATAAGAGGTAATAAGGCAGAAGAACTGCGGTGCGTTCTCCACGCGAAAGGTAGGCACCGGTGAAACCCACCACCCACATCGTCGAAAGTGCACACGCCTCCGATATATAGATAGCTTTCTAGAACTGAAAACGTAGACTCCTCGTGGGCGAACCACTTCCATAAAGCGCGCGACACGCGCGCAACTAGTCGCAACGATGCGACGATCAGCATTCGGATTCTACGAGCGTCTTGCGCCAATCTTAAAATCTTCGCTGACCTTATCTAATGGTACTTTATTTACCATTAACGTCTTGTAAAGTCATTTCTCTTTCGTTTCGGATATGTCGAAATCAATTAGGATAATTGCACTTTAACTACGATTCTTGTGAAATTATAGTTAAAATATCGTACACTTACAACGCATTATGTAAAATCACAACGGGGGATATAAACATTAGTTGTGGTTTGCACAATTATGGATTTACGCGCACGTGTATGAATACGTTGTTAAAATTAGTACGGTACGAAATGGGTTAGGTAAATGCTAATGTTCGATATTTGCATAATTGATAAAAGAACAATTAACTACTCGATTATATTATTAAGTTTTTAGATAGATTAACACTAAATTTCCATTTGCTTCAAAAGTGATAAATGTTTAAGGCAACTTAATTTCTTCTTTTTCTTTCAGTTGATCGATGAAAACATTTCTTAATAGGATGATTAGATGACATTTGAATTAAGAAAGTAAAATTATGTGTGCTTTGTGGACCACAGCAGTGAAATATATCTTTTTCGGGCTTCGATACGTTTTATAAGTTATAAGTACAAGACTTTTGTAACGTGTAAAAAGTAATAGATGCACACAGTTCACACATATATAAATATTTTTTCATGGACTATACACACATGGCACATGCAGATATATATATATATATATATTGTGAACAATTTCTTTTTGGAAATATTACTATACTTTATGACAAAAGTACCTTATTAAATTTATTCATACAAGTTTCCCTTTTGAAAAAAATTAATTTTATTTAAATATGAGACAAAGCAAGCTGACCATTTCCTACATTCGTAAACATATACAAATCAGCTCGATGAAGACTGTTCGTTGAAAATTCTAAGAATTTTTCCTAAAAACTTTTCTCAGTGTAATTATACACACATAGGTATAATATAGTGACTGAAAGTTTTTGTAACGCTCCGAATTCGGATGTTACCGTAAACATCCTCCTCACTCGAAGTTGTATTTCAAAAAAAAATTGGTCGCCCAAAATAAAAAGACTTGGATGAGTCCCTCACTCCATTATACTGAATTGATTTATTTCTAAATTACTTCATCAGAATAACCAGCTTCAGTTACATCAAAACGATTCCTCTGTCATCTACAATATAATTCTGACAATATATATGTTTATTAAATTCCAGTCGAAATTATTTATGGTATATAAAATTAAAGATATAATCATCCCAGTTTTACACTTATTACATGCCTTTACAAATGTGGGTACGGTAAATTTCCATGACACATGTAATATCGTATCTCTTGTAATTTTACAGACTTTAGTCCACATATATATACATACATATCGCAACGCGCAGTTCCCATAATAAATTCACGGGTCAGGTCTAACGTTGTACTTTATTTAAATTTGACAATAACTTTCATCTGCCGTCGTCGATAATTCATCCGAACGCGCAGGGGAAATTTACGTCCCCGGCTGGAACATGGGTGTGATGTAATGTCGCGTTGATTTATTGCGAAATAATTTTGCTTATAATTCATTGCGCAACAATTTCGTCACAATACGCTCGGCATTTATTGGGCGCGGAAAATTTTGTGCGCCGGGCGTAATTAAGCGGTCAAATCCGCGACCTCGTTGGTTCCCGTCCGGACGGATTACAAGACAATCGCTCAATTATTCGCTAATTATTGAGGGGCGGGAGGGGATTGAGAGATTTGTAGCACAGCTACGGGATGAAAAGGTCGCGTATGACGATAAATAAGAGGATTTTTGTCGTAAAACGGGATACGTGTCGATTCATTAAAAAAGGTCAGCGTAGCTCGAACATGGCATTTTGCGTCTACCTGTCACGAGCGTAATGCATTATTCCGCGGCTTTTCGCTACTTCTGTGCCATTAGTAACTCGGTAACACACACGTACCGCAGCCTTTCACGGCGTCCGCAATCTCGAGTGACTCCGCATACTTTCGCGTGCGCTGCCCGGCTGGCAACAATCGCCCGTCGATCATCGACGAAATTTTCTGACTTATTTTTCGTCCAACTGCGGCGATAAATTTGCCCGACGGTTAACATTCCCGATGAGACTCGCCGGCTGCGAAACAATGCCCGGTGAAAAATTGACGACCATTAGCATCTGCTCTTTGCCGGATAAGCGTTGTCTCTGCTTTCGTTGCGATTCGTCGGGAATTGTTGAACTTTCATGGCAGTAATTGCGACTTTGGGACAATTTCGGTTCACAAGTGATGTAGCGAGGTTTAATCGGGTACGGATGATTGATCGGTTGGTCGATTATATGTGCGACCTTAAAGGAATGTTAAAATTACCGTACGTAAATTGGCACACGAGACGTGGTTAATTAATTAAAAGTAATGATTTTAAGATTCTACATTAGGGATCAATTAAGGCGATCGAACTTAAATTGAGAAATTAATAGGAAGATGGTGGAATGAAGATAATTGTATTGAGATGTCGAAGTGAAGGGACGAAAAATTTAAATTAATGACGTAAGAGGGAAACAGAGTAGAAAGTGTAAAAATGTGTAATTTAATGATTATAATTAATAACAGATTGTGACAATGAAGTTTATAATAATATTATTAAAAGTTTTGAAGGAATTTCGGAAGAAAAAGTTTGTTTGTTAATCGTGAGGTATGAGATCAATTAACGAAGGTTCATGTTGGTTGACCATATTTTGGCAACTTGATAATTTATAATAATAAATTATTGAAATATAAAATATTAATTATCGCAACACTAAGATTTTAATGAAAAGTAGTACTTCGGGTAATTGAAAAAAGCACATTGAATTGGTAATGTCAGGCAAGTATAATTTAATAATGTCAAGTAAAGAAATAATAAAAATTATATAATTAAAGTTTTTTTTCTTCTTAAAGGTCAGAAATTACAAGTAATTTATGAGAGATAAACAGGTGAATTCGATTTAATGGGGATTATCATTTTATTATATGTAAATAAAATAAACTTCATAAATTACGATGGTAAAGTTAAATAATGAAGATGATGGAAAGAAAATGATTAATTATGCTTCATTGAATAATTGCAATAAATTAAAAATGATATTTATGATCACGGTACTGAACCAATACAAAAGTATGAATGTTCAAATATGCATGAGTTATGGTCTTATCATTAATCTTTTCACTAAAAAAAAAACCTTCTGCACCTTTAAATTCAATACAACTTCTTTCAATAACATTAGCTCAGGTTTTTGTTAAACTTGTCAATATGCAAATATCTTGGAGTAAATCTTATTAATCTATATACGAATGTTGACAATACGTTTCGTTTTTCGTTACTATCGATAAAAATCTTGAAATGCACACACACACATTTACACAAAATACAGCAACTATTATTATACCACAGTCGAAGAATAAATTTCTTATCTCAGCTATTGTACCCATGAAATAGGTAAGGTAAAAAATATACGATGAAAAGTGGTAAAAATATTCTAACTCTTACTATACAACTATAAGAACAGTACAACCACAAAAAAAACCAACAATTGCTATAAAGTGTAGTAATAATAATTGCAATATTTTTGGATAAAAATTCCCACCGTACGAATCGTTACGCAAGGGAAAAGAATATATTATATGTCATATAATATAAACATACATCATAAATAATGCACAAAGGGGAATATTGTCTTCAATTTATTGCGGAATGCGGTAAATATTACTTAACATTTTCACGTGCGCGCGCAAAAGCGATAAAACCGCTTGCGCAAGTAAAGTCGAAAGCACGACGGCGATTTTTCCGGAAGCTATTTTCAATGTAAACAGACCGAACAGGTTCTCTTTAACCGTGCGCGCCAAAACGGATTTCAATGTCCGATGGCAAAGAAGCGTCGGAAAAAAGACAAATTGGCGTCGTAAAAAAGCGCGGCTGGTAGTGCGACGTTAATGTCTTTACGTTCCTGCGCGTCTAGCACTTTTTGCGCCGGGGGTCTTTGTCGCAATGCGCGTTTTGCTCGTCTTTGTCCTGCTGTATTCCGCAGCGCCGAGATGCGGCGGCGATAATCTGAGCGGGCGATCGGAATTATACGAAAATAATTGTGCGGCATGCGCGCCGCATAAAGGTCCGCGCGACGGTTGTTCGTGCTCGTCGCTTCTTTTACGATTATGCGTCTTGTTGCGCGCACGTGAAGAACGACACGAAGAATACCGGGGGCATCATCGATGTGTACCGCGGGGACGTAAAAAAAAGCATGCGCGCGCACCGGCAGCGTGCGATTCGCGAGCAAATACCGAGATAGATGTCCCTTACCCGTTGTGTGGCGCTACCGTCGATAATTATCAATTCTTTATTTTTTTGTTTTTTGTCTTTTTTTTTGTTTTTTGTCATTCAAGGTTAAACTCATTAGTAGCCAATTTTAGGTACAACAAAACAGCAATTCAGAGTGTTATAAAAAATTTCGAGCGCTACATTCTGTACTTATATATGAGTAGTTAAATGCGCATGCGCATTCTGGATGTGTAGTATATACAAAAAGCATATATATATTTATTCTATGCTCGTCTATTATTTATTACACACGTCAAGACAGCCCTGTGTCTATATCTTACAAGTAGAAGGGTCACTTCCACGTATTGAAGCCCGAAGAAGTTCCACTTCCCTAGTAAGAATTGTCAGGGTATACCCGGATTAAAATCCGGGCCCTATCAGGGCAAGCCCGGCGGGCGTTCCAAGAAAGGGCATGCCAGTCTGGGTCTTTGGTAGGGCCTCTCCGGGTTTGCCGATATTGGGTAACCCTATACTGGTCCAGTCTATGTAATCTAATCTGGGTCCTAGTTAGTTTTGTAACGCCTTACCCAGATATCCCCCATACTGGCAATAG
>JABFPN010004044.1:0-16151 GCA_022817305.1 Leptoteleia sp. ZL-2020
GCGTTCGCTATTTCTTACACATCTTTAAGCTGCGTTTCTAAATCTGCTTTCATTGGCAGAATAGCCAACTTAAACTCTCTTACATTAAACTTAGGTGGGTGACGAATCGTTTGGACTGGGTGTACATTCTTCCATTTATTATGCAGGGTGCTCTTCTCGTTAAATTCAAAAATATACTATAATATTGTGATAAATTGAAAATTCCATGGATATATCACTTCAACTCGCTGTTAACATTAGACGATTACAGCACAATCGCAATTTGTACTGCGAACTACGATTTCGCTGTACAAAGAAACAAAAATAATAAATATTCACTTCGCAAATATTTATTTTTAGTATTTATCAAATAGCCAGCATTGAGAATAAAAACAAGTGGTTCCTTTTTCTCCTACAAATACAAAAATTAAAACTAATAATAGTAGAATAATAGTACAATTTGTCAAAGTCAACAATAGCTTTTGACGTAGAGTTAATTTAAAATTACATGCATCAACGCAAATAATGAGATGAAAAAGAAAACCATTGTTCCATCGAATAAAAGCAAACGATTGATCATGGAAAAGGCAACGTGTCCTGCACGACTAACGCAGTAGATTGCATTTGCGTGTATGCATTTGTGAGGAATGTTTGTTCATTGCCCAACACCATGTTCATCTGTGTAATTGTGTTTGCCAGCTATTGCCAGCATATCATGGCGAACATTTGCCCGCATCGCGCGCAGTTACGTTGGCTCGCGTGAAACCCCGCGTAAGCGCAATTTTTCGATCACGCGAACGCGACCGCGACGTGGTGCAGCCGACGGGGAAACCCAGTACGCGTTATCTTGTCCCTGGGGAAGACGTTTGTCGAGATATGCCGCGGTGTTTGCGTCTGTGCGATTACGTGCGCGCATAGAGATGGGTTGAACGCAAGAAGCGCGGGCATTTACGAAAATCAATTATCGACCGTAAAAATAAAAACACGTGAATTTGGCATTGATCGACATTGGATTTCGCGTTCTTTCGATCCCTTAATAAGGAATTGTTCATCGTCGCGAGGAAGATGGAGATCAAACAGGAACAGGCGAGTTGTTTACATTGCGAATTTTAACTTTCACTCGGGTTTGGCGCTGTTTTGTAATCGTGATTGTGCAATTCCCGGTTTTGCTATTTTATTCTTTACGCGTTTTTGTTGTCAATTCGTGGAGCTGCATAGTTTTCCACTTTTTTTTGTTATAAATTCTTTACAATTGACAGTATTTATTTCAAAATTTTATGTAGAATATTAATTTCAAATTGAATAATTCTTCTCGGTTGTTTAGTTAAATTATGTTTGGATGTACATTTTTTGTTCTTTTTATTTGTTTTATTTTATTCATACACTTTTTAATTCTTAGATTCGTGAAAGTAGTTCAATTTATTATTCAGGTTTTATTTTTTGCGATAATGACTTTTTATATTAATAATTATCTTCTAGGTTTGATAAGTGTATAATTGGAAGTAAACATATATATATATATATATATACATTCGACGCTCCCATTTTCCACATGCTCGAGACCGGAAACGCTCCCATTTTCGTCATGGCATGTATATTTTCATTGGTTATTTCTATTCGGTTGTTTCGGTTGTAACCTGCCTTAAACTGTATACAATTATTAATGAATTAAGCAAGTTTAAACTTCCCGCCATCGATATTCAGTTATTATTGGTTAAACAGCGAACCGGATATAGCGTTTCAATAACTAAACAAATGGAACATTTCTGCTGAAAATGGGGAAGAAAGTTGGCTGAAAATGGGAGCGTGTTGAAAATGGGAATGTGGAAAATGGGAGCGTCGAGTGTATTTATATAAATTGAAAAAACTAAAATTCTACAGTTGAATATAAACCATATTTTTATATAAAATAAGTAAAAACGTTTTATCAATTATGTTTTGTTAATTTGACACTAATATGATTTGATATTAATTTTTATTTTTCATTTTCACAGTACATTCTTGGTGATTCTCCAGATCAAGAAGATCAGTACAGTTCTTCACAAGCAACTATCATAGCTGAACTTAGGTAATTTATAATAATTATCAATGAAAGAATATTTAAAAAAGTTATTATGTTGATAACTAATTTCTATATGTTTTATACAAATGAAAAATATAATTGTACAAAAATTATATTTATTCAATTTCAATTTATTTAGTGAAATAACTTAATGTATATTTTAATGTAATCTAATGAATATATATGTGAATTAAAAATATACTTTAATGATCATATAATTAAATAATTTATTTCGTGTTCTAGAAAAATTAATCGACGATTAGAAAATATTGAAAATCTCTTATTTCGAAGAAACACAAACTCAACTCGTGCCCCTATAAAGCCAGATATTTTACCAATGCGCACTCCGCAAGAAGTTGTGGATTTCAATGAAAGTGATAATGAATTATATGAATCAGTAGTAAGTGAGAACAATTAATATATGTAACATTGATTAATTTCCTAAAATAACCAATTTCTTGTGTACACAAATATGATTGGCTTTAAAAATTAATATTTTACACATTTATATTATAAATTTTTTATTGATAAAATATTTGATTGAGTAAAATTTGCGTGTCATTTAAATGCTAAGACATAAAAAAATAGTATATTATGCTCCAATTATAGACGAGTGTAAGTCACACAAGTCTCTAATCGTCGTTCCGTCGCTGGTGCATACACAATTTTTGTAACAAGTGTAAGGAGAGTGCCCTGTTTCTGTTCTGTTTGCAAATCAGCTGTTTCAAAGGAGATGCGGGCAGAAACTTGCTGGTTTCTGTCCTAGGGTGGAGAACAACTAGATTCCGTCCGCGTTTATAATCAGCTGATTTTCGTTTTCTAAACAGGATGGAAACGGTGCAGTTTCCCTGCACGTGTTATAAAAAACAATTTTTATCTACTTTCCAGGTACGTTATTTGGAACATGTCGGTGGGTTTAGTTTAAGGGAAGCTGTGAATTTATGTTTAAAAGAGTTGATTTCTGATGATTGTGCATCTTACTTCACATGGTGGGGTAAAGATACGGGGCACCGACCTCAACGTATGCCATTACACAATACAAAACTTGTTCGTGCAATAAATGGTAATTTAAATTGTTCAACAAATAAATTTGCTTTATTTTGAAACTAAACAATTTATGTATTAAGAAACGAAAATTAATTACATAAATTTGTTCCGCAAGGTAAAAATATTTTAAAATATTTTGAGTGCATGTATAATAAATTGAATTTTGCTTTTGTTTGTTTGTTTTTTTTCTTTTTTTAATGTAGATGCTGTGTCATCAAATACGCGTTTCCAAGCACCAACTCGGACTGAATTTGAATCAAACATGCGCGAGGCCTTGCGTGTGGCAAAGCAAAGGAAACGCAATTCAGTTCGGAGGACTAATCAATTTTCTGATGTCAATTCTCTCATCAATTCACCCATGATGAGAAATGACGATGATGATTCTAAATAAAATTTCAATTGTCATGTTTTTTAGCACAATTGGTGATAAGAATGAGAGGTAAGATTGTAAATAAATAAATAAATAAATAAAAATTTAATATTAAATTGTTTATTTCTCCAAACACAAGGAGTTTTTGAATAACAAATAATATTAAACTGTTCAATTTTAATACAAATATTCTTTCCATCACTCCAAAAAATAAATCTTCATAATTTAATCATATAAGTAGTATATTAATATTATTGATTAGATTTCTTTTTTTCTTTTAGGTACTCAGTTCCTTTTAAGCACCAAACAATATCTGGAATAATATATTTACATAATCGCATCTTTCTATCAGTGAGAGTTCAACTTTGTGATAATTTGAAAATGTTTGTTCTTTAAATTATAAAAACCCTCGTGAAAATGATTCGACAAAAACTTTAAATTTTTGGAAATCTGTAAAATTTGAAAAGTTCTTATAACTGTAATTCCTTGAAACATTGAAATATTTTCACTAGGGAATAGAGAAAAAAAATAAGATGAAATGGTAAATAATTTTTAAGACAAAAGACAACGGTGTCTATGAAAAATATTCTTTATGTGTAATATTTTTACGTTTGTTTAAATTTTATGACTAAACGCTGAGAGGAAGGAGCGGATAAAAATGTTGCATCGATATTTGATATCATTTAACAGAATATTCCCATGTATATACAATTTTGCTACATAATGGTGGTTAAAATAACATTAAGTTGAATTCGCGTGGATTCAAAATGTGTTTTGAAAACCAAATACAGGAAGGGATAAAATGAGTCTTGTTGATTGTTTTATTATTCAATTGTTTATTCGTGTGCAATAATTTATAATTGATAAGTTTTTATTTTATAATGTGAAAGATTGTTGTTCACTTATATATATTTAAATAAAATAGTCATTAATACATAAATTAGATAATTTAGTTTTATTTTAATTGCGAATAATTATCCATGGGTAGTGGGGAAAAAGTTAAATTTAATTGAATTTCCGTTCTAAATTGAAATTGGTATTTTATATAATATCTCAAAAATGCTTTGTGTTAAATATTGTTGAAAAATATTATATTCATGCCTATTAAATATAATATTCTGCTTTAATAAATATTGTAATATTTATAAATTTATTAAAATTAAAATACTTGACTATAATTATTTATTTGTTATTGAAATTTCAAAAGTAGTAATTACTACTATATAAAACTAGTGTTATATTTACCAGACTAAAATAAAAAAATAAAACTAGAAGGAAATTTAAAATATTATGTCCATATATAACACTAGTCCAAGATGTAACAAAGAAAGATGAAAAATGATCTAATTAACCACTAAACAACGCAATATTAGGTTCTAATTCTCAGAACATAAATTATGTATATATATTTTTAACAAATTTTTTTTATTCCATTAAAATTTTGCATTTACATTTTCAAAAATGAGAAAATGATTTGGATTGATCGGACAAATGAATTTAATATAAACTAATCCAAAACAATTTTTTTCGCTATATAATTAAAAGTATATAAAAACGATTTAAGAAAAAAAAATTTTTTTATTAAATTAGCAATTTGACCATCCAGCAGATGAAAAACGATTAAATTTAATTATATTCAATAATATACAATTGAAGTTTCATTATTTTAATTATATTTTTGTCTCTTTTAAAATTATAATTTATATCTTTAAATCTTAACAAATCGTATCTTTTTTTTCATGAATTTTAAATTGAATAATATTGTTAATTTGTAATTTTATTTAATTTGGATTTTTATACAATGTGCCATTTAGTTTCAATTGATTGTATACAATTAGTTTTATTCAACTAAAAAATTTAAACTATATTTAATTATTTTTCAGCTATTGGATAGTTTTCTTCAATTTCATTTAATTAATTTATTTAAAAACATGTATCACAAACACGTTGGTATTTGATGAAAATTCAAGAATGAATAACTTTTAATTACCATTAATTTATGATACCATTTTTTTCTTCCAAAATGGAAAAATTTACAATTTGTATTACAATTCATCTGAAAAAACAGAATTATAATATATAAAATTTGTATACTTTCTGAAATATCGATAACAAACGTACCATATAATAGTGCTAATACTTTTTCGTCTATACTTTGGATACATCATGTTACCTTTTTGTATAATTTTTTTAATACGAAACAGTCAATTGTAGCCTTTGTAGATAAATCAGTATTTGAAATGAACATCATCTTATAACAATTTCACGTCATTATTGTCATCGTTCAAACACCAAGATATCAAAGAATTACGAAAAAGTTAATTCTAAATTAATGTGTAAAGTTAATTAAGGTAAAGTATAAAATTATATCTACAGACACGATCTTTGTCAGTTTTATAAATTCATAACATAACAGTCGAATCATTAATTACATATTAAAAATTGACTATGTTTATATTACCCAATTGAATTCTTTCAATTTAAAATATTTCGAAGATATTGAATACAAACAAAATGTTCCTTACACTTGGCTTTAATTTATATACTGTACACGCATTATACATATTGTATTATAAAAATTTTAATTTGATGTATGTTGTTTATGATGTAAACTGAAAAAAATTTAAATTTGTGTAATATACAAAGTTAGCAATACTAAGCATGTAAATTAATATATACAATTGGAAGAAATCTATGTTGGTTCTGATTTTTTACTATAAAAGAAATGTGGATTTAAAAACAAATATAATATATACATTTAAATAAAATTATTCACATTTGTGAAATTATATTTGCGATATTAAGGAAAAACAAGATTTATGTAATACAATTTATTATAACTTTTTTTCTCTTTTTAAGTCTTATGATATGGAGTCTTTTTTTTGAGTAAATAATCAATTCAAGATCACAGATTATTTACTCGTTTAAAATATGTAAAATTAACTTCGTTCAGAATTCCCACTTAAATTTTAATACGTTTTTTAATCAAGGTAAAGTACATCTATACTTTTATATTATTATAAATAAATATTGAAAGAATACAATAGATCTAACTGGACTTTATTGAATGAAATGCGCATGCGGGGAATTATTACTTTAGAAAACAGTATAATTAATATGCTTGATTGTAATGAAGTTGTATGATTGTATGCATGTAAGTGTTGAAAATGTAATAAGTATATTTTATTGTTTAAAAAAATGTATCCGTGTTACCTTTAAAATCGGTATATAATTATTTTACACTATATAGTTTTATGGATTATTTTTTTCAGTGTGATAAAAAACGCATTAAATACGTGACTTTAGGCCTTCTATTTTATTCGAAGACGGAGATTAGAATTTATTTTTCTGGCAATTTTGGCCCTTTTTCAATTTTTTTAGTGCGCATTTTGCTGCAGTACATTTTGCAATACGATAATTGCGACCAATGCCTTTAAAAGAGCCTTTGCCAAATACATCTACAATGACCCGTACTCGTCGACCATCAGCCAGTTTTTCAGGTTTTCCAAATTTCGCGGTTTCTGGTTCTAGTTCTAATAATTCTCTAATAGGTGATTTCGGTACGTTAGTACTAAATTGTTCTGAAAATTAAAAACAATAGTATAATTATATAGAAACAATAGTATAATATAATAAAGAAATTATAAACATTCAAAAATATTAGAAAATGTGATACAACAAATTCCTAGTAAAACTTAAAATTTAACATTTTCAAAAAATGTTGAAAACTATTAGAATTTCATGCAAATATCATATTTTCAATCATATTTACTAACATTAGTTTAGAAATTTAAGTTAAAATACGGAAGTAAGCTATCTTATTGGGAATTTTATATTTCCCGTTCATATTTTGTTCTACAAGGAATTGTTGAGACTTTTTATTTAACACACCTATTTCATTCTTCATAATTTGATAATATACGCCCCAAACAGCATCTAATGACATTCTACTGTCCAAATAAATAGCTCCGGCTAATGACTCGAAAACGTCTCCAAGGGCTTTTGGCACTTCTACATCTTCTGCTTCTTCACACTTTTCTTCGCCTATTAAATAATACTGGAAGAGACCATAAATACTTATAAATCGTATAATGTATATATTTATAAATTAAAATTGTTCATGAATTTAAATTGCTGTTACCTCTTCACTAATGGAATGTCCATTCTCTTCCTGTATTCTAACAAAACGATCTATTACGACATTTAAACCTGGTGATAAATGTCGAAAATATTTGTGAAAACCGCATCTAACGGCTAGTGATGCAAAAATGGTATTGTTCACTAAAGCTGATCGAAGATCAGTTAACGCTCCCGGGGAATGTTGTCTTGAATCCTCGTATAAATGTCGTGTAATTAAATAGTCTATAAGAAATACATTTTAAATTATAGATTAACGTAATCAAGTTTGCACAGAATTTATTTAATTAAAATATATATATTTAAAAGCATGCACGTTCCTAAACTATCATATGGAAAAAACTTTCATTCACCTAAAACTGCATCTCCTAAGAATTCTAGTCTTTGATAACAATCGGTAAGTCTATTAGGTTGATAAGAAGCATGCGTGAAAGCTTGTAAAAGATAACTTCTATCTCGGAATTTATATCCTATATACTCCTCTAATTTATCATAACCATCCAACATCATTTCTAATTCGCTTTCAGGATTAGAAATGTATCTTAATAAAGGTTGCTGAGGTTGGTCCAAACTTCCATGACGAATCTGTGAGAAATTGAAGTTGATATATAAAATATCTGTCATGAATATATGGCTTTAACGTTCCCTGCTAATATGCTGCGTGTCAGCCCCCTGGTTCCCACTAAGGGAAATTTCCCTGTCCCGAAGTTTCCCACTAAGGGAGACTCGAGTGTAATTAAATTTAGAATAACGATTTATATTTTACGAACCTGTATCCAACAAATTCTACCGTCTTCTAACACTTCTCGTTTAAATGGCGTACTCCCGGATTCTTTTCTTTCCGGTTGTTTCTCCTGATACACACAAATCTTTTCAGTCGGTAAAACATGTATACCTAACCATGCCATAAATAGTAGGGCTCCTCTAGGACCACATGCAATTAAATAAGCACCAATTAAAGCCTCCACGCAATCGGCTATACTTTTATCTGGTATACTGTGTTGCGTTATCAAATTGTATGGTATAAAACATCGATAATTATCCGTTTCATTAGTTACGAGGTGACCATCGTTTTGGTCCAGTTCATTCTTAACGAGACCCAATTTTTCTTCCGTTTCGCGTACCAACTGATTAATTTCGGTCGGGTTGACTTCCTGCAAAGATGGGATATTGGCTTGGTTCCAAAATGCCGATGGTACCCCTGATTCTATTAGAGCCTGTTCCAATTCTCTAGGAACGTAGTAACAAGGCGGTAACCAGTTGTCATGAGGCTCAAACTTCGTGGCTATCATACTTTCACCTAACATTTTTTGTCTTCCCAATCTGTAGAGATTCAAATTGCTGACTTGTTTTGACCTCAAGTGACTTAGTTTGCCTTCATGTATATTATCATAAGTGCAGTATAAGTAAGTTGTTATAGCATACTTGAGGAAAGAATCGCCAATTGTCTCCAATCTTTCTAAATTTATTCCATCATTGGCATTAGACATCGTTAATGCTTGTAGAATTAAGCTGGGACTTGGTCCAGGATGATTCGTCAATTCTGGTTGCTTATCGAAGCTAAACAAAGCTTCTTCAAAATTGTTTACATGTGAATTGGTTACGAGTGCCACTTCTTTGGTCTTGTCCACTTTCCAATCTTTTTCAATAACAGTTTCCGTAAAATTTTTTGCAACTTCTTTTATATAATCTTCGTGCTCCAAATAATGACCATCGTTATTATCTGATTTTGTTATTGTCTCGGATTTTTTCTTGATTGCAATTTCTTTGTCACTTGGTATAAAGAATTCAGAACACATTATTTCTTTTTCTCTTTCTTTTGCAAATTCGTAATGAAATGCTTGATGTTTTTCGAGCAATTCTGACTCCTCATCCTTGTTATACGTCCATTCACTTTCATTTAAGTTCTTTTCCTGTTCCAGCAAGTTCAAAATACGTTTATTTATCTCATTCTTAGTCCTTTCATTTTCGTCCTCAACAGCTTCAGCTACATTTTCACTCATGTACGAGATTTTTAATCCTGTACCATCATCATCGTCACTATACTCATCACTGTCTATAATATCATCACTATAAGTTTCGTCAGAATCATAGTTGTCTATGTCAGATTCGTAAACTGGTGAACCATATCTAACATCTCCCCACTTGAAGTTATCATCCTCAAGGGCAGTTACGTCAATTGGAAATGCTTTATCTGGATGGAAAGTCATCGTGCTAATAGCCATATCATTTGACCAGGTTCCAATTTCTAATTCATCACCATTTGATTCAAGTGGGACTTTATTTTGTACAATTTCTTCGATAAGTGAATCTTCTGTTTCCGATTGTTTCGTTTTTGTCTCTTTGACAGACTTTTCTACCAATTTGGAAGATATTTTGTTCCTAGGCTCGTTACTTTTCTCCGCTTCTTTAGCATTTTTTAATACTTCAGCTAAGCTCCATCCAAAATCCAATGGTGGCCATTCAAAATCTATAGTACACAATTCAAATAAATTGGAAAATTCATGATAGTTGTTAGTATATAAAAAGAACATTAAAATGTTCGTAATACTGGTACAAATACTGACCCGATTCTAGATTTTCTTGACCTAAGTTAATCATTTGCGCTACTTGACAACGAATTTTATCTGCTAGTAAGAGAGCATTAATTCTATACAAGATGCAAGGAAGACAAACAGCTTGTCTCCATAAAGATGCTGGAAATGGATGAACGGCACATAATTCGGCGACTAAAATTTGCTTCTGCTCTAAATTCTCACGTTTAGCACGTTTCGTTTCTTCGCTACTCGTAGGCAAAGCTACACCTTTCCGATTTACATATCTAAAAATATTTAAATATTAACATTAATAATTAACTGGTATTCACTATAATTGTTCCCACCTTGGAGTTAAAAAATTCAATCTTGCAGACGTGTGATCCACATCTAATAATGGTTGATCTAAATTTTGAATTTGAATATTATATTTCTTCAAGTAATATTCCTCGAAAGTACTATAATCATCACCGGGAAATGATGACTTAGGACTTAAATTTGTACAAATTTCAGCAACGTAGAAATACTAAAATCATATATAAAGCTATAACATTTCACAATATACAACAAATTAAGTTGAAATGTCATTTGTTGATTAAAATTAATATAATTCTTGACAATTTAATATAATAATATAATTTTACATCTTAAAAAGTAATCCTTTTTATTGTTAATATTATTGTTATAACATTTACAAATATTGTAATGCTTATAACAACAAATGACACCTCATCTTAATGGAATGTTCAAAATAAATTCTTTTTCATTTTTTACTTGTGGTTGGTCTTGGTTTCTGTACCAGGGCATAATCACAGCATCATGATACGTTGATGAATCAAATTTAAAATGTTTTCTATCCGCATCTGGTATTTTTGCAGGAATCGTTATTTGATTTTCACTAATTCGATCCAAAAATTCCCAGTTTACTGTTATATCGGCATCTGCATCCGATGATTCTGCATAATATTAAAAACTCAACTATTACGAGTTACTAACGTAAATATTTTTAGAAAAATAACAATATTTAATAAAAACTTCACCTCTTTTAACAGGTACAATAATGTATGAATTTTCTGATGCATTGTAATCAAACATCATTAAATATTTTTGTAATCTTAAAACATTGGTAAATGTATATTTTAGAAAAGTGACAACTTTGTCGATTTCAGACTCGTTCAGGATTACAGTTTTCTTGCTCAATTTTAATCGAACATGTACTTCTCCGGATCTTGTGTAAATTGGGAATGGACAAAGCTAAAAATGAATTATATACCTTATTGTAATTTATAAAATCACACAACAGAGAGCTTTTGTGACATAAATACTCAATAAAAGAAATCTAATATTTGCACTTATTCACAATGATACCAATGTTGATCCCTTTCCCCGTTGACAAAACTTGAAGTTAAGGTACGCAGTAATTTGAAATCTTAGGTAAGAATCAAATTCTAAATAGGAAATTAATAGTAGTATTTCTAATTTCAATTTCTTTATTTTCCTCTTTTTTAACTCTGAAGAATACTTTTAATACTTTAATTTACATTTGTTATGTATTAGGAAAGCATAATGATTAAGAATATAAACTTTGATTATCTTTGAACATTGTTTTATAATTAATTATTTAACGATCACTAGTAGAGTAGTTCTAATTGTTGAATGCATTTTTTACTTACTTTTGGTATTTTTTTTAACGTTAGTATTCCAAAACCTATTGCAGCATCTTCGGGTGGATAGATGCGTCGCCCCCTGGTGTTCTGTTCTTCAGGTAAAGGACAAGTTAAAACCATATGGATATGATATAAAGAAGCAGGTCTACCAGGAACTGGTCTACAGTCAGTTAAAGATTCAGCAGTCTAATAAAAATCAATTAATGTAATAATTAAATATTGTTGAATGCAAATAAATTCTAATATGAATAGAAAGCAATTTATCAATAATATAAAGTTAATGACTGACTACCTTTTTGTAATAATATTGGCGACGTTTAGTTGTACCAGGACGAGCTTCTGAAAAATCTACTCTACTTTCATCTGGCAGAGCTGGTACCTCAGCATCTTCGGGTCTCGCTTTAAAATTTTCTTTGCCAATCGGAGAAAGATTGTCATCGAGTTCGTTTCCTTTATGCAAATGTACACACATTTGTAAGGCTGCCATTCTGCGAGCCATCGCTCTATTCGGCATGGGATATGACTAAATTTAGACATTCATTTTTTATTTTATTAAGAAATTATACAATTTTTATTTGTGAAAATATTGTGCATATTTAACTTATTGCGTCGCGATCGTCTTCAATCGTTTCGGTGAGAGGACCGTGAAAAAATTTAGATTAGTATTCGTCACTTCACCATTTTATTGCAGTTGCGCAATGACCTTCTGCGCCGGAAAAGCAAATATATGGAAGTTTCCAGCTCCAATTTATTATTCTCTTTTTATAAAAACCAATTCTGTAATTCAATCCTCGAAAGTATTCACGTAGGGCAATAAATACATGACTTCGCTACGGTACTGCGCGGTATCTTAATTGTAGAAAGGACTGTTGGTGGAAGGGACAGGCTGCGCGGCGCAATGAGTTAATATAATAATTACAATATGTGAATACTACTTGAAATAATTATTATGAAATTAGAAAATGAAAAAAAAATTACCGTAACAACGTATTTGAGTGGAGAATTGATAGGTAGCCGTAACGAACAAACATACATTGGTCGACCATTCAAATCCATGAGTTTTGTACTGCATTCTGGTGTAAGTCTTGTAAAAGTGTCGCTTGGTAATTTTGCGCAATACCTGAGAAGAAAGTAATTGATTAACTATGAATTTACGTAATAATACAGATGTTACTGATAATAAAGTCACCTGTTAATTAAAGAAATTGCGGTATTGAAGTTAACTTTTGATGCATCTTCCGCTTCAAGGGGTTTATATTGGGGTATTAAACTGGAATATAAGTCGGCTTCTATTTCCTCTTCTGTCTTCGGTTCATAGTTTGAACATTTTTGAAGTAAAGTCTTGTACAATAAGTTAAAAGATTATTAGACGTTATATTAATTAATGCGTACGTTTTAAGAAATATTAAACAAACAACACAAAGTAAGGCCACGCCTTGTACTCTTAATATGTTTCTATAAAAATTAATTGTACCTTCTCTATGTAATGATACTGAGCTAACTGCCATATACATTTTTGTGCTAATGATTCAGAAACTAATAATACATGTAGCGCATCAATTGCTCGAGCACGGCTTTTGCATTGTACATATGACTGGTAATTCTTTGGAAAATCGTATCTCATCACAAAATTGCATTTTGGAATATCAATTCCTACATAGAAATGTTTTATATCAATTTAATTGACAATTAAAACTGAATTAATTACATTTTTATATTTAATCAACATGCTTAATCTAAATTTAAATTTAATTCTAATGTATAACCTTCCTCCAAAATTGAGGTTGCAATTAACAGATTGCACTCGTGGATTCGAAAGCGCTTTAAAACTTCTTCCTGCACTCTGTGTTCAATTTCGATATCTTGCAAGTAAGTGACATTATCTGAATTTCTATCATTTGTATAAAGAGGGGATAAGAAATGCAGATCTTCATCATATTTGCTTGTTTCCTGTTATTCAACAAACAGAAAGGATAAAATAAATATTAATATTTATAAGATACACTGTAAAAGTTATAAGAAATGTATTCAGTTAATAAAGATGATGCGTACGTTTAATAAATAAAATAATATTTTTGCAATAAAACCTCGGTTAACAAATATCACACCACAGAGAACGTCTGGTTCTATGAGAGTACGGGGATTTCGAAATTTGGATCTCCTATTATCATCGGAATGTCTCCATCTTTTCGAATGAACAGTTGGTTCTTTATCATTTCTATTTTTAGACTCTACAATGAATTTATGATTAGTACAAACATTATTTGTCTATACAGAAATATTAATAATTAATTTACTATTAATTTTTGTCTTAAAGTAAATATATAAAATACCTCTGATTAAAACTTACTATTATTCATTTTAATATCAGTATTGCTAGTTTCCTTATCTTTATTATAAAATGGAGTAAATGTTTTTAAAGTTTGTAATATCCTATGTACTTTCGAAGTTGAGAATTGATATATTCTCTCTTTTTCAGTTAGATGCTCAAACGCATTATCACATGTAGCTCTAAAACATAACATGTTATTTCTCACTGTTATATTAATTATATCTTATCATACGTTTCCAGGTATTTAAATGTGAAAAAAAAGAATTAACTTGATGAATTAAAATGTGATTGGCAATTCATTATATCCATTACAAGTAATTATTAAAATTTTTTAATCATTAATGAGTTTAATAGAATAAATATTTAAGGTCACATGTGCTCATGAAATAACATTTAAATCATTAGTAATTCTTATGCAATCTGTTTAATATAAAAATTAATATTTATAATTCATTGCAAATTATTATTATTAATGTAATTAATAATTAATAAAAATATCAAGTTATAATAAATAATATAATAAAATAATATAATACTTCATTTTTATAGTTATAAATATCAATTTACCTAATTTTTATAAATAAAGTTGCAACTACATTAAGTAAAAGATAATGTCTCTCATAAGGAGTTTTGATTTTAAGTTTTTCAGTTATAATTAACAGAGACAAAGCAGCACAATCTGCACACCAAGGTCCCAATGTCTCGAGGACGTGTAAAAAATCATTAATCATCTCGCATGGTTTAATAATTGGACTAGGAATTTTTTGAATATCCTCGAGAAACTCTTCTGTGTAAATTTCAGTTGGGTCATATCGATGGTCATTTAAAAAATTCAATGTATCTAATGCTAAACCTTTGAGAATATCATACAATTCCCCTTCTTTATCCTCCTTGAATGCGACCATATATTCCCTAGATTTTGGACTGTATCTGTAATTTAAATAAACAATATATACTTTCACAATATATAATGTCATCAGTAATAGTTAAATGTTGCAATGATCAAATTATTTTATTATTAGTACTTTTTAACCATAAAATTGGTCTTTGGGTCAAAAGTTTCATTAGAAAATTTCCTTAAATTTCACCAATGGTAAATATTTTGAAAAAATAAATGAATAAATAACATAAAATCTGAGTTTTTACATTTCAAACATGAATAAATGAATATCTTTTTTATTACCGTAATATAGAAAGAACATCACTGGCAGTTTCAATATTGCAACGAAAAAGATTTTCTAAGGTTTCAATCTCAAAACCTAATCGTCCAGGGTCCTCGGTTAATTTGAACAAAGGCACGGCTAGTCCAACTATTCTTGGCACACTTTGACAGCTCGAAAATGCATTCAAAATATTACTGACATTATTGTCAGCAACCAACTTATGACACTGATCTATTAAAACTAAATTAACATTATTTGTGCGGATCTTACTCTGATTGATTAGTTGTGCACATAGTTCTGTGGTTGTCACTAAAACCTATAAAATGAAATGTTAGTTAAAAAAATTGCATTATTTAAATTATGCATAATATTAATAGTTTTTCTGAAAATGCTGAAAATTGCTGAAAAACATTGAAAACCTGCTAAAATCAGGATTTTTCAGCATTTTTCAGTTTTTTCAGGATTTTTAATCATTCACTGCGACAAGGGAGTTGAAAAATAATTTTCCTTCCATTATCTTGTTACTTATCCTCTTTACATATCTTTGTAACTTATTTACAATTTTTAATAAAAAATATAAATTTAATAAAGATATATTTACACTATTGGTATTAATAACTTCATCTAAAGATGATATAGTCTCTGGAATAACTAGAGACACCGTTAAATCAGTTAGCTGTTGAATGTAATTCGCTCTGATTTTACATTTTTCTGAATCCCTTAAAACATATATTATGTGTTTCCCATTCTTTTCAGCTGACCTAAAATTATTTGAAAAATTGATAATTTAAACTCTTATTGGTAATTATTTAGTATAGTACCCCCCCCCCCAACATGCACTTTTTTTTTTTTAAATCTAT
>JABFPN010004045.1:0-16150 GCA_022817305.1 Leptoteleia sp. ZL-2020
GTGAGTGAGTGAGGGAGGGAGTGAGTGAGTGAGTGAGTGAGTGAGTGAGTGAGTGAGTGAGTGAGTGATTGAGTGAGTGAGTGAGTGAGTGAGTGATTGAGTGAGTGAGTGAGTGAGTGAGTGAGTGATTGAGTGAGTGAGTGATCGAGTGAGTGTTTACATGTGTAGAGTATTCTAACTCCAGTAGGTATATGTATGTTGTGAGTTTTTATGTTTGTGGTATTCTTCATGTAGAGTTTATTTGTTTTTGTGTGTGAGTTTGAGCGCGGCTCATTCAAAATGTGGTGCGTTCATTCAACAAAGAACGCCGGATGTGCTCGGGTTACCACATGCCCGAGCTCTTAATTAAAATAGCTATTGGGCCTTAGTGAGCTGGGCCAGTGCGGATGGCGACGCAAATGCCGGATACGCCAGTGTTGTCGTGAGACTGTCGTTGTGCTCCTCCAGAGAATTCTGCGCATAATGCAACACCAGTGACTTCAGGGAATCATGAATGTTGTAAGGTTCCGCGAACCCATAACCGCGTTCAGTTTCGTAAATTATGCAATGATTTACGGTACCGTTGCACCTGTTAATAAATAAAGAATTATTAATAATAATGCAATGATATTATTCATTTATTACATAATAATGCAATACAAATGATTTATTACATTTTACGTCCGAAATTTTTAGTCAAGTGTCTAAATAATGATGGTATGCTAAGTGTGCATTCTGATTTATTGCCTCAACACTTCAACAATAATTATAACAATAATAATAACGTATATAAGATGTTAAATATTAGATAGCGTTTCGTTTCTTGGTTACACTGAAAATCATCAGTAAGGCTAATGTAACCAATGCCTTATACGCTATGAATTTATTTCAAGAGAATGTGTTGTAATATGCTTACTGATGAGTTTCAGTGTAACTAAGAAACGAAACGCTATCTAACATTTAACATCTTATATACGTTATTATTATTGTTATAATTATTATTGAAGTGCTGAGTCAATAAATCAGATTGCACACACTTAGCATACCATCATTATTTAGACACTTAACTAAAAATATCGGACGTAAAATGTAATAAGTCATAGAAATATTAAGTGTCGAAACAAAGTTTCTTAATGCAATACAAAGTTATTCAAGGTTTATAAATATCATGAAATATTTCAATCGTGTTTGTTTATCGCTATACTTTGTTTTATTATCATTAATTAGTTTAATAATATTTTTATGAGTTCATATATTTGTGATACTGCCAAAATTAGAAACTTACATAATAGATAAGGCATATTGTCCAATTCTTGATCTGCGCACGAGGAAGGTACCGTCGAGTCGCCCCGCCAGGAGTCGATCAGCATCTGAACGTGAGCCTTCCAGAAACAACCACGTTTTTTCGTCCGAATGAATTTCGAGGTCTGATTCCTGAAGATCTCCGAATGCAAAATCACTAGCGATAGGATTCGCTATTGTATTAGCAGCCAAAAGTTCGCTTATATTACTTTGTTTGATTCCATTCTTCTTCAACCATCTAAAATTAATTTTTTTATTATATGTCTGAATTATAAACAAAAATGTTAACATCTCATTTACATTATTAAAGTATTAATAACATAGAATACATTTATTCTTGTTCACTAAGTAATCTAAAGAAATAAATAAATAATCAAAGAACATAAATATGTACCGAATAGAAAAGGAACAGTTCATTATACGTCAAAAAAAAAATACACCTATTCAGTGACCATCATACTATATTTTTTATTAAACAAATTATAGTTGTTATTTTTATCATTTAAATATTAATTTAATTGATACATATTTGGTGTTCCTTTATTGAGAATAAAAATAAATTTATATAATAATAATAATAATCGACTCGTTTCACATTATTCAAAGGAATAATTTTTAAAATTATAAATTTTAATAATGAAAAAATATAAAATTCAATTCAAAAAAATGTAAATGTAAGACAGTGCTTACGATGAATGTTTCTCCCTCTGTTTTGCAAGTTGCATAAGTTCCGGTTTTAACGTGTACATTTCACGCTCGAGCGTTCTATTGTGTGCGATTTGCTTCTTCAAACTGTCGTCGAGTTGCTCCCTGCTCTCCTCTAAGGATTTCATCCGTCGTTTTAGCAACTCCGAATTATCCATTAGCCTGTAAAATTACAACGCATTCACAGCAGACAAAATAAATAACATGATTGCGACAAACTGGATATAAGTGAAAAGTGAAAACTCACATATTAATTTCGTGTGGTTGAGCTTCTTTTTGAAACTTTTCCTGAAGTTTCATTTGATCCTCAAACATTTTAATGGCTTCGGTGAAGGCTTCCAGTGCCTGTCGTTTAAGCTGCACCTCATAGGCCGTTTTATTATAAAGTTCAGAACATTCTTGGAACTGTTTCAATAATTCGGTCACACCTTTATGCAATTCAATGAATTTCTTAATTACGTTAGTAATATCGGTTGTGCTTGCGATTTCGTCCTCCTGAAAAAATATTGAAAACTTGTATATTTTTTTAAGAATTTATATGAATAAACATAATTAAAGCTAAATATAATAAGTACTTTACAGGTGTTGAATATAAATTCAACATCGACAATGAAACACAAAAAAATCTTGTATAATATGTACATAAAAATCAACCTGTTTGAAATCAAAACAAACAATTTAATTACCAGTTTTACTCAAAGTATCAAGTTTAAATTCAAAATATAAGAAAACACATTTAAAAAAAAAGAAAGCATTTGATGAATGTCATGTAGAAAAAAAAATTATGACGACAAAGCGTCATCGTACCTGCTGAAAGCGTGAAACAGGGTAAAGTAATTTGATATCTAGTGTAGAGTTGTACTGTGCGAGGGAGCAGGTGCGGTAATAATCGACGAGCTCAATAACTGAATGGAAGTTATATGGATCAGAGAAGCCATATTTTCCGTTGCGGTGGCAGATCTTGATGAGTTTGTTAGTACCACCTTTACGTAATGTCAAAGTGTACTCGCCGCCTTTAGATGATGCATTTCGAACTAAAAAAGTGCCATCCGGAGTGTCGATCATCTTCTCATTAACTTCATCTCTGGTAACATCTCCCCAATACCACTCTGCATCTTGCAAAGTTCGTGGTCTACAAATGAATATAACAGTTAGTTCACATTTATTAAAACTACATTAATAAACTCATATATATTTAATCTATCAAATATTTATAATGTGAATAAACTTTATTTTCTAACCTGTATAAATTTTTTAATATGATATTTTTAATGAGTCAAATTCGGTTAATATTCAAAATATAATAAATAAATGTATACAATATAAAACAAAAATTGTACATGAAAAAAGAAAGTATTTTAATTATTCGTAAACTACAATTTACTTACAAAATATACGAAAACATCCGTTCGTAATTCATAATAACGGCAGGAAAATATTTATTATACTACACTGGGCAAAAATAACCAAAACAAATAAATTAACGGCGACGTATTAAGCATCTAATGTATGACAACTTGATTGGCCAAATTTCTTTAATATATAACTATATTTTTTCCAGTGCAACGTTAAGAGTACGTATCACACAATAAGCATGTTCAGAACTGTTATTATTTAAAAGGACGTATTTTAATACAGATTATAAACTGATATCTTACACTCTATATTATATTAATTATATCTATTTTTGTAATTGAGACACAAATTGTAAGAAATAAATGAAATTCAATTAAAAGTCATTAAGTAAAATTCCGCTTGTTAATAGCTTAAAATGAAACATAAATTTAATATAAAAAGTTTATTATTATTATTATTCTACTTTTTGTTTGTTTAAATTTCAATTAAACATTAATACCGTATTTTTATCAATAATGTAATTAAGAATTGAAAAGGTAGAACTTTGCGAGTTCAAATTTTAATGTTTATCAAGGATGAACGAAGAAATTACTATTTACATATATATTTCTTCCTATAAATTAGAAATATGCAAGAAGTTGAATCTTATATTTGTTTATATTATATCCTATCTAAAAAAAACTCATGACATACCTTAATTTACAATGACTTATCGGTTAATTAGCCAATCAAATTGCTTAGTTAAAGAGAATGAGAAAAATGTGTGAAAGAAAGAGATTTAATTAGTAAAAAACATCAATCGCAAACAGGTAAATCTCTGTAACTTCAGGTATATCATGAAATTTTTAAGATAAGACTGACTATTCCAATTGTATAAAATCTATACACATTGGATAGAATAAAAGATAAGAAGAATAATAAAATAAAGAATAATAAAATAAAAAATTAGAAATATTCAACATTTTTCATTTACATTTTCGTTTATTGATTTAGTTAAGCATTTCATTTTAAATAATTTTAACGAGATTATACGTGGAATGGTAAAGTGCATGAAGGGCACGCATCAATCACCTAATTTGTAAAAAATATAGATAAAAAATATGTACATACTGAATTATAATTTAAGTTATTCAATACAAAAAGAATATTTTATAACTTTTTTATAGAATATATAACAAATTACATACTACATGTTTAACTTTTAAATACAACTGACTATAGTTACAGCATAAATAATATTTCTCTGAGTGAAAGCATTAAACAAGAATTAATAATGAAACAGATAAAAATAAACCTCTCTTTTTAAAGTTACTAATTTTATAATACTTAATATATTTATCGAAAACTATTTAAAACAATTTTCTAATAAATATGATATATATTTCTAATACAATATATATATATATCTAATACATCTAATACAATATATATATATATAATTAATGATATATTTAATTACTTAGATCCTTTACATACTAAAATTATTCTAATGATATGCTTAATGAAATTATGCAATGGTCAGAAAATTAAAAAAAAAAGTATAACAAATGAATTATTAAATCATGCATTATTAAATGTAAATAACTGAATAGTAGTATAAATTATTCATAAGTAATGAAATAGTAATACGCATAAATCATAACTGTCGATTAACTTTGTTAATTACCTATGAATTGATTGCTCCTTATCCGAAAGGGGTCTATCTGAATTCACTGACTCATCATCGAAGCCTGTAAATTGGTCCAAAACTGGAAACTGCGGCCTAGACACTTTTCTTGGTGGCAACTGTGGCGCACTCGCAAATTCTGGAAGCTTCTCATTCCAGTTCCCGTGTAATAATAATAATTCCGTTATACGAATATGTGCCTCTGTATTGTAGACGACTTGTCTGTGAAACAAAATTCAACAATAAGATTTCCTCATAAGAAGTTCAAACTCTAACAAACTAAAATCAATCAATAAAGTTTATATGCAATGATGTAATAATAACTTGTAAATTGTATTATATTAAGGGATATCAATCAATTTACAATCAATTAATATAGTAGTTTGACCTTTAATTATTTGATAATTTAATTTAATATTTGAAAAAGTAAGTTAAGCTTTATTAGTTCTAATTTACACAATGCTTATTGGTACAGATTTTCTTAACTTAAATCTATATTCATTTATTAAGTGATAATTAATTATTAAAAATGTATACTAACACTATGCGCTCCCAGGGTGGCCTGAGGAATATGTGACAGAAAACCTGGATGAGTATCGTTGGCGGTTCGGTATAGCCTCTCGCATGTTGCATCTGACAGATGCGGCAAAGATGAGCCATTAAAAACTGCAAAGTGCTTCGATGATGCTCCGGCAAATCTAACACTAACTGACTAAGACGCGCCGCGCACTGTTCGTCGCTTCTCAAACCTGTAACCAAAAACTTTTGCTTTATTGCAAATCAAATAAAGCAAATAACTTCGCCGATATATTACGACGAATCACATCTTTAAATTACAAAAGAGGAAGAATGTCGTCGATGCTGATTTGCAAGCAATAACATAAAGTTCAATACTAAACATTTTTTAATAATAAAAACGAAATGACGATTTAGGTATGCGATAAAAAAGTTAAATTACTGTTATTACCTGACGCTTCGACGAATCTATCGTACCATTGCACAGGTATCACGGGATCCGGTAGTTCTCGCAAAAACTTCTTAAGAATGCTTGCGATGCACTGAACGCTGTACGGACTTAAATCTGTATTGCACACATCTGGAAAGGAATACAAACGAATATGAAAGAAGCAGAAAAAAATTAAGATTAATAACACTGGAATGCAAATAAAGATCCATCCAATAGTGCACTTGATTTTTGCAATTGGTCGAAGCTGATCGCGCCAATGGAACGGAGAAAAATAGTCACCTTCATTAAGCTTTTGTCGTAGTTCAATTGTCTGTTCATTCGGCGGACTGCTGTGGTAGACTTTATAGAGATCCAAGGTAGAATCAATGTAAGCTTTTTCTTCAAGGATACGGGCGCATCGCTCAACCAAAATTGGAGCTGTGCGAGTTACTATGTCAAATTGCGAACACAATGCCAATCCAAAAACTGTAAATAATTGTTTTTTACTCGAATTAGTGACATATTTTTTTAAATGCTCATATTTGCGCATCAAAATGATTGATAAGTAATTACCGAATGAATTTCGGTTGTCGTGATTTGGAACACATGGCATCGACAAACCGGTAGCTGAGCATGTTCTGTGAGCAATCAGTCCGCAATCTAAAGTAAAAGTCATTTATTAGGCATCAACATTTTTAATGTTTGAAGCATAGTAAATACTTAAACTTATAAACTTAAATATTAAAACTTTCGAACACTATACCTATATATGTACAGCAATACGATCATGCAGTTTATGAAAAAATACTTATATATGAATAAACTATGCCCATCTAACCTTGTGCATATAACTTATAAGACATATTGAATCTCCAACAAGTTATATTTCTCTCGCGTAGTCCACGAAGCAATTACAATTTTATTTTATCATAAAACTTTCATGCAAATTTAAAAATAAGTTTATTGACTATCATAAAAACACTTCCATTAATAATAAAAAGTAATTTCTTATTTTTTAAACAAATATTAAAAATACATTAAAATGATTATAAGTAATAATTGTTACTTTAAATAACAAAAAAATGTTATTTAAAATTACTTAAAATTTCTTAAAGTAACATGAAATTACTAATAAATTAAAAGAATTAAGATAAAAAATTAAATTACATTTTGTTTGACAAAAAATTCAAATTGAATTCAATTGGAAGAAGCATACTTTTTTTTATTGAAAAGACCGAAATGTACACTGAGAAAAAAATTGGGATAAAAATTATTATACTAAATGTAAAAAGAGGGACAAATGACATCTTCTTGTCTTAGTTAATACACAGTTTAAAAGAGGTTATAAGAAAAATGAACATTTTTATTATACTGTACCATAACAACTTGAACAATACTGATAATCTCTTTTAAAATGTATTTTAAATATCACAAGAATTGTAATTTGTCCCCATTTTTACATTTAGTATAATAATTTTTATCCCAACTTTTTTCTCAGTGTACAGGTATTTTTCTCTTTGTCGCTTGAACTTATGAAAATTGTGGGACATTTCGTGATCAAATATAATCCAGAAGTCGTTTTATCGTCTCGATGGCGTGTCTACAAATTCTGTCGTAAAAAAGCGGAGTAACTGTCTGTGGCGTCGTTATCGGCGCGCTGCTCCTTTTTTCGCGCGTTTAATTAGCTATTCCGAAACGTCGCTTTTTAAAGTGTCAGGCGCGGCCGATCTTAACTCAGTTTCGTCTTTGATTGCCTACATATTTTAAACTGTCGTCCTCCCCACCCATCGTTCCAATATTTCTCTTATCGCGACAGAAATAAAAAAGAGAAGTAAAAAAGAAAAAGACGCGGAGGAAGAGAAAGAGGAGGAGGAGACACATTTGCATGCACAATTTTTATTGCGGCGTTCCGAAATAGATGGCGCTACTTTTTTTAGCGAAGATGAACGAGGATTATGACGAATGTTATTTTATGGAAAAATGTGGAGATTGAATGGATTGGCTTCCATCCAAATCTCGTTGAAATATGTTTGAACAATATTCATGCTTGTAATGTTGGGAGTAACGAATTAATTTAGAAAAACAGTTCACGGAAATTCCGGGTTTCGATTTTTTAAGAAAATGAAGTTATTCTATGAATTCTAATAAAGTAAAAACGAATGATAATTAAACAATAAATTAAAAAGTTGTTATTAAAATGCAATGTTTAAATAGCTAAAACGGCCTCACTTATTTTAGTATTATTATTATTAAAATTAATTATAGTACTATATTATATAAATAATATATATTATATAAATTATATTATAAACTATTTTATAAATTCTCATAAATTGTCATTAATAATAATTTCTAAATAATAATGTTTCTAATTAAACGGAATTTCATTCATCCTTGTTAAGTGTAAAAAATTAATAGTTTATCAATTTAATAAAATCATCATTTAATAAAAATTTACTGCCTGATTGTATTTAATAATAAATCAATAAAAGTGTTATAATACCAGAAATAATATAATATAAATTATATTTTAAGATTAAAAAACCTTTTTAGGAGTAAAGAAGTAAAGATTGACAAAATTTCAGACGAAACTTAAGAAAAATATTAGAAACTTGATTTTGCCTGCATGTTTGCGTCTTTACGAGCAAATAAGAATAACTAAATAATTAATTGAACGAGACAAAACAAAAAAGCAGTAACAAAAAGAACTATTAAAAAAACGAAATCTGTTGTTAATTAATGTTAAGCTTTAATACCCAAGTTTTTTTGATTATTCTTACTGTTGAACCATATAAGAAAATAGTTTATAATCTTTTCATTGGCAGTTTTTGTTCTGCTCTCTTTTATTGCTGTTCTTGTGTTTTGTAAATTTTCTTTTCATAACCATTTCCAGTTTTCCTTGATGCACAAGTCAAAATATAAAAATCCGACGAAAGCTGAAGGAGGAAGTAAAAGTCCAGCAAATATACCTTGGCAGAAAAAGCCTTGATGTAAGAGGCCTCTAAGGTATTTATGGCACTTCTTGCACCTTTCCAAGACACTGAAGCTCTGAGGCACGAGATTGTGAGCGTGGCTGATGACACCGGCGTTTGGCGGGGCGGCATTAATGCTGTTGGTGTTGCAAGTTTCGGTGCTTTCGCTGATGGAGGCAACCGACGTTGTATCCGTTTGAGGGGACGACGCTTGGCACAATTCCTGGATGCATACCAATATGTTCTTCTGATGGAATTCATCCTTTATGCCCATGTTCTGTAAACAACCAGTTTTCATTAATAACTAATATTTGATCAAAGTATAATTACAAACAGTTATATGGTGAATATTTATTGTCATACAGTGAACTTTTTATAACATTCTACATTGAAAATTTAGTTTTAATAATGTATAATTTTATTTAATTATCTAATTTTTTATTGAGATAAGATTTCACGGTTTTAACAATAATAAACAAAAGTGTATTGATTGTCTCAGTAAAGTGAGATCTTTTTATCTTAACTTAAAGGTCCTTATATGGTAGTATTTATGTGAAATTTGCAAAGCGTTTCAAATTGAAATTTTCTGCTGTTTTCTTTTTGCTTTTAATATACCCCGTGATTACACGAAAACAGTTAATAATCATAATTTTATCGCACTGTAAGAGTTAAAATAATGGTGATATTATCATGTTTCAAAAGTACGTTTGTACCTACATATAATTTTAAAATACCCATAAAGCGCAAAGCGACATTCTTTCAAAAAACTTGCACAATACCATTATTTATCGGTACGTTATTGTCATGAGGCACAATACTGCATTGCACCGTACTTTTGTTTAATTGGATCCATTATATGAATTTATTATCGAATACGAAACATCAATACTCGCTCATATCCTTTTTTCATTGTTTCTTCTTATTTTTTTATTTTTTTTTATTTATATCATCTTTTATTTAATTCTCTTTATTTTATTATATTTTTATAATATCAATAAAATGTGATGTAAAGCATCGTCAAATTTATATGTAGGAATAACAAATGTGATTTAAGAAAAAGAAATAAATTGGGCAATGAAGAGTCAAGGCAATTAGTAAGACGGCACAGATGGCACTACGGATGGATTTTATGTAGCATTAACACATGTTATAAGTAATATCGTTTATTTACAATTGTATATATTGCGTAAAAGCAAACCGCTCGAATGCAACAATTTATTCACGCTACTTTGAATTTATTTATTCACGAAAAAAGGAATGTCTCGTAGAGGGCACTGTTTAACTTCTACATGGTGTCAGTCACAGATCCTGTTATATAAGTAAAAAACGTGAAGTTACTTTCTTAAAGACTTAAAATAATCTAAGGTCACAGAAAATTAACACACTGGCTATTAAAAAAATAATAATAAATTTAACGCTATTATTTTGTTACTTCAGATTAACTAACATCATTTTTATAATTTTGTCTAGTTTAATATCCTAATAGAATGTTATTTTCAATGACTTACTTATAAGTCTATTTTGATTCATCAAAATAATTTCCAGTTATTTGTAAATTGTTAAATATATATTATTATAGTAATATATGCATATTAATATCAAGATTTTTGAGAAAAAAACTTTCATGGATTATGAATATTTAAGTGTCAAATATTCCGACGCAAAAACAAAGTGGTTTTGAACTTTATCAACAGTCAGAGAATAAAGGAAATATTTCATTGAAAACATTTTCGACTTTGAATAATTAAGATTCGGAAATTGATTCGGACATTCATTTAGTAGTGTACAACTTTTTAATTAATGTTCGATTCTTATTAAATCAAATAATACTTATTAATTAAAATTTAAAAAAAACAACGCATTTAAATATCAAAAAGTAAATAATTTTCAGGATTCTAATTGCCCTCTTGTAATTGGTCATGAAATAAGGTAAAGATACAAGCTACCGAGTAAAAGTGAAAAATGAAAAGTGCCCGCAACTGGGTGCTAAAAATTGCGAAATCATCG
Organism: Leptoteleia sp. ZL-2020; assembly: GCA_022817305.1. Lineage (NCBI taxonomy): Eukaryota > Metazoa > Arthropoda > Insecta > Hymenoptera > Scelionidae > Leptoteleia > Leptoteleia sp. ZL-2020. The sequence continues at coordinate 10,934 of JABFPN010004045.1, forward strand.
GTGTACATGAAAATAAAATATATCGCAAAACTGCAATGGCATATTCAGCTGTGATGGAGGATTCAAAAAACAGCCTCGCCGGTTCATAAAGATCGATTTCGCAATCGGGAAAGACAGACTCGAGCGGGGCGCGTTAAATGATTTTCATCGATGCGAGATATTGGGAGGGAAGACAATTTTGAATGCACCGCCGTTCGATCGTAAATTTACGATCTGAGCTGAATTTTCAGGGACGCGCACGGTAGTCGACCCGACTTCGTAAAAAAAAGGTGCCTCCGAGTTTCACATCGCATCTCTTATGTCTAGCTCCGCGCGTTATACACCGTCATATATAATTCATAACGTTAAACATATAGGAGACTTTAAACATGGCAGCTTTCGAGGACGGACCATTACTATCGAGATTTTTCGATCGTTAAATTGCACGCCAAACTATAAGATTTAATTTTACATTGAGAAGAAGGTTTTACATGTCCAGCTATACACGATAGTTGTTTTAGAATATATAAACTTCACTATTATATGGCAAGTCCTTAGATTAGCACGGCAAATTGATATTTAATGATTAGATTTTTCAATTATATTGTATGTACAAATGATAAATAAAAATAAATATTTAGTCTGCATCAATCATAGGCTTTCTTTTTTTCAAAATCGTCTATCCACGTAGAGTACACAACGTTGTTGTTTGCCTGACATCTCGCTATTAACCTAACTCGAAAAATCTTACTCAGATCTCGGTCATTGTAGACAACCGGTAAAGTATGCGTGAATCGCATGCACTTACAAATAATGGATCCGAATATCTCAAATATTGCAAAGTAAAAGTGAAAGTTAACATTTTATATTTATTGTTATGGTTAGCGACATAATTATTTTTATCTACAAGCACGTTACAGTAGAAAAAAAATACTAATATATTTCATAATACCTCGGAGATATATGTACATTTAAATTAGTTCTTATAATATGATATAGTAAAATTTATACACCGAGAAAAATAAATAGTATATTTAGCAATAAATCCTGGAATACTGAACCTATACGTTCTTTGTATGTGTATCACTTATAATTTTTGGGAAATTTGTCTATACACATTGTATAGTATTCTATGTTTATAGAACTGTATGCATTACATATACTTAGTTTTTCCATAAATTAATACAGTTACACCTACAGAGTACATATAGGTTCAATACCCCAGAATTTATTGATAAATATACTATTTCATTTTTCTCAGTGTAAAATATATTTTAAAAAATGTAATATAAATATTAAAAAAATGGTACAATAACTACTAATAAATTTCTTTTGGAGTGTAATCATAAAAGTTAATATACAAGTTGTTCCAAAGATAATAAGAATTCTAAGAGAAACATTGCAAGGCACATTAATAAACAATTTAAAAATGTTTAAATATTTTTAACTATTGACGTGCTTTACATTTATAAAATTAATTGTTAACTTTTAACATATTTACGATCATGTATTCCACTTTAAAGAAATTCCACCTTAAATAACACAATCAAGCTGTTGTTTACAACAATGGCGAATTAACTTGTCAATATTTGGCTTTCTCGGTTGCCGTTTTCGAAAAGCAGAACTTGGCGTTCCAGAGCATTAGTCCGATCGTTTTGCCATGAAATATGAGGCTCTTAAAATTTGAACGCAAAGAATGGTATTAACGGTTGAATAACAACGCCGGCTTTTTATTTTGCGCCCAAGTTTAGGTAGCGATATCTCACGGATCCTGAGCCAAATGGCACTTAATTACGGGTCGTCAAATTTGTCTCAATCACCTTGTGTGCTTGCAAACTTTACTCCCGAGAGGAACTCTATCTCTCCTTCGCCCCGCGACTTTAGTCTCTTCCTTTCCCCTCTGTCCGTTCATTTTTCCTCAAGCCAAACCGATCGTGCAAAATGCAATCAGAGCTAACTTTTTATGGCGGGTGAAAATGAAAAATGGCCATCAAGATTAATAAAGGGGTCAAACGAGCCCGTTTGTAACGGTCAAACGTTCATTCATCGTTTTCAATGTTGCCTCGAGAATGATTTAAGCGTTTTGGCAAAGCTCACGATTGAAATTTGTCCAACGCGCAGATTTTTGATTCGCTGCATCGGACACTATTTTCGTAAGGATAATTGAATTCGCAAATCGTTCCACCACGTTTAACAAACATAACTGTTAAAAAAAACGCTATAAAAGTATCGCGATTCATTTGCAGGATTTTTTCTTCTAATATTCATTCGGATCACTATATCATATTATGAGAAATACTATAAACATACAAATATCTCTGTATTATTATAAAATATGGTTGCAACCACTAATAAATTTCCCTCGGTGTGTGCATATAGTATAATTATCGGATATACTGTATCACAATAATAATATTTTATGCACTGCATAGTATATAGTACATGTAAATTTCACTTATTTTGCGCAAATATTTCTTTTGCACCAAATGTAAGTATAATTAATACTAATTTATTATTTCTTTTATACGTTTACTAATTTACAATACTTTACATTACGTTTGCAGTTATAATTTTTTATGGGAGGAGTAAAATCCTCTAATAAGGGTTAATTTCTGATTTTTTGTATACTTTGTTTTACTTATACACGTGAAATATAAGTTCATAAGGCTTCATTAACTCGCTCGATAATTATGAACTTTACCTTTTCATTATTTGACACCTCCTCGATTACTGCATTAATAAATTTCACCCGACAAACTTTTATGTTACACATTCCTCGGGTCTAAAAATAGATCAGCTAGCGTGGAAATAAAATCAAAGTGGATTTTTTTATGCTGAAGTGAGAAAGAAAAAAAAAATTATTATTACGACACGACAAAAACTATTTTTAAAAAGCCTCGCATTTTAAGTACTTTTTCGCCATTTCGATTCTTCGGAGTTGATAACTCGCATGAAAAGAATGAGCACAAAAAATAATACGGAAAGAAAGAAACAAATGTGGTAAGACAAAAAGGAGTACGAGATCTACATTAACCAATGAGCACTTAGATCGATATTTCAGGCTTAAAACGTGCACAATAAACAATTCTTCATTTACTGTGATTCGACCGAAATTATACAATAATTTATAAGTAGCTATTAATGAAAAATACATTATTTTTACTAACTGATATTCAATTAAAATATATATTTATTATAAAACTTTTTTGGTTCCGCCCGCCCATTTATTAAGTATATATGCCGAGTAACCTTCATTTTACCGTATGGTTTTCATACGGTACATTTGCAGTTTCATAAGATAAATGCATTCTGATTTCAAAAGTTTCGATTCGCGCTTAAGTTTTAGAATTACGCTTCAAATGGTACTTTTAATGAACCCTTCGATTTTGTGTGTATTAGAGAAGTTTTGAGAATTTTTGTTTTAATTGCTCATATACAAGAATCCTTGCCAGTGATCTTTTCGCTTGTTGTTAGCTCCGTTGGCTGCGAGGACCACACCGAGAAAAATGGTGCAATTATCTTGGGCTCTAGGTGTTCGTCTATGGAACAATACACCGTTTAACAGACTCTGCAGTAATGTTCATAATACTGGCCATAGAATCCAAGAATGCCAGAAAATCCAGCAGTATTTACTGTTTTATTTTTCTCACTGCAGAGAATTTCCCCTCTGTAATTGAGAACAAAAATTACTTTGACTCTTTTTTCTAGGTATGTCAACCACTGTACCGAAGCACACACGATCAATAAAACTGAAATAAATTATAAATTTTATTTTATTTTTAAATTACACGAGCTTAACTACGTAAGCTCAAACGTGAACCGCTAACTTTCAAAGGACGTATCACAAGTTTAACGATGCGTAATGCAAGTTTAACGATCTCATTTCGCTGAGACGTAATCCGGAATTTTTTATTTGCATTTGTCCGGTTTTAACAGTGAACTATCGGCGCGGAAAAATCGAAACCTTCGCGTGACACATAACCATCAAATTCTTCTCACGAAGAATTTTCACGATGAAATTACGGCGCATTTTACAACGCGCGCTCCCCCACAATTACAGTAATTTTTTAATGTTTCCTCACCGATGCTCGCGAGCATTTTTCATCCTCTCTTCTTTTTGCTCACCCCTTCGACCCTCCCCCAAGTCCGCCGTTCCTTTTCTCGCGAGCGATAAGAAACGAGAATTTCTAAATATAAAACCCGAGGCCCTTTAGAACCGCGCTGTCTCACGATTTTCGTCGCAAATGAAAATTCCCTTTCGCGTGTTTGTCACGCATTTTGATGTCGCAATTCCGTCAGATTGACTGTTGTACGTGCAGCAACGAATGCATGCGTGCGTGTTAGACTGATAAAGTCTTGCGTCAAGAATAAAAGTCTGTCAAGGAATTTTAGATTCTTCACTGGCAAATAATTTTTTTTCGTTTTTTTTTTTTTACTCAAATTAAACATTTTCTAATTTTTTGGATTTCTTTTTGCAACCAATAGTATGAATTGGAAAATTGTATTTTCCTGATTCTGATGTAATGACAATAAAATAAGTATGTTCAACTGATTACATCTTTCAAACTTATCAAGAATTAAGAAGATTCTATTTGTCTTATTTTATTTTCAATTTTTATTACTTTTAATTTAATTATTTTTTATCTTATCCATCATGCTTTCAAATTACACGGATGGATTGCAATTTCTTATGATATTATCTAAGAAATTAAACGAATTCTTTGATGCAACAAAAGTAGAGTTGCATGTATTAAAACGTCTGCTTTTCGCAATATAAAATTCAACTTAAAATCCACGAAATTATGTAGCGAACATTAGGAGTGTTTTATTAGCAATATTTTATAACATACACAGAGAAAAATCTATGAGCTACCGTCAACTCCATAGTGAGCTTGCGTATGATTTGTTAATATCAACTGAATTATGCTGAAAACAAGTAAAAATATTCGCTACAACGTACTCCATCTAGCACTTGTTATAGTTTTCTTCAACGAATCCCAACCAGCTCTGAAATCAAGATTCGCGGAGTTGATATAACTCCACGAAGTTTTTAACGTACGGGATCCCATATAGCCATTTCATAGCCAGGGAAAATATATTGGCTCATAGTCAGGAAAAAATATCAAGCGTTCCGTAGCGTAGTGGTTAGGGTACTTGCGTTACAACATTGCGATAGCGTTAGGTATGTGTTCGATTCTCAGCAATTGCGAATTATGTATGCGATAATGTTTAGCGGAT
>JABFPN010004046.1:0-16150 GCA_022817305.1 Leptoteleia sp. ZL-2020
TATTTAATGGTGTATATTCATATTTTATACAATTGTTCATTAAATCAAATGATACGTTAGTTATTATAACCGAATATTTTCTGGGTAGAAAACCATTCCAGCGAGAGTACGAATTACGTTTCCATTCAATTTTGGATACGTATTCTTCTCTCTATGTTCAATAATTGCTATTAAAAGCTGCGTATGTCAAGGGAAAATTGTGATTCGCCTTCCAAATTTATTAAAAAAAAAAAAAAAACAAAAAAAAAATAAAAAAAAACCCAAAAAAATAATTTTTGTGTTTTATAATATTGTTTACTGTTTCTTGTTTGCACTGTTACGAGAGTTAACATGTTTAAGTAGTTATGAATACTATCGAATTTGTTATATTAACTCATTTATAATTATTTGTTGAATTTTATTTAATATAGACATTTTTATATGAAGTTTATTATATAAAAAGCTTAATTTATTCATCAATTTACATTTTTAAATAAATTTTTTGGTTACATTAATGAAACATTCTCTTTAAATAAGCAAATTAATTGTATTGTGCGAAAAGAACATAATTTTATAGAAAACAAACTAATGCATGTGATGTAATTATATGAATAATAAAATATATTTCAGTATTGAGACAGTGGGGCTACACTGTACAATTTATAGAGGTGAAATTAACATCTATGATATAATATTTGTATGTGTAAAAGATACGATAAATCTAAAAAGAAATATTTTTCTAATTACGTATCTTTTAATTCTGCTGCTTTAATTTCCGCAAGTAATATTAAATCATAGTTGCAAGACTGATAAGTTTACTAATTTTCACTCTATAATACTTTACGTCATTTGAATTTACACTTAAATAAATACAAAACTTTTAGGACTTTCTTTAGATTTAACGTTAAATCAACTCTACTTTTAAAACTAAACTTCAATCTCCACAAAATAATGAACTTAATTATAATGAATTTTACACGGAAATCATAAACAAACGTATATATCAATGCTACAAGCATTAAATGCATTTTCATTATCAACTTACAATACATAAGTTTTATAGTTTGTACATTTAAGCCTAGAATCTAAGATAAACTTAATCTAAGCAATTTTATCAGTCAGTTGACTTACAATTGTAACTTTCCATTTTATTTCGCTTCACAAACTATTAATACTTTATCGGAATAAGATCATGTAAAGTGGATATTATAACGCACTAAATTATACCTTTGATAAATCGTCAGTAATTTAAATCCCTTTTAACTCATTGTACACGGAGAGAAAAGATTAATAAAAATTACTGGCATTGCTGGTAATCTGGTCATATACTTGCAAGAACTGAAAAATTACTATCCAAAGTTAGTAAAAAGTGCTCAGCTTTCTAAGAATCATTTTCAACAAATTGACACGTTTTACTAACTTAAGATAGTAATTTTTCAAGTTTTGCCAATATATAACCAGTTTACTAAGAATGTCAATAAATTTTATGAATCTTTTCTCTCTGTGTAAGTGAAATATCAAAACGCGACAAATGTTTCTTATTTTATTTACCCAGCGTTAACGAGCAAACGAATCACGATTGTCCTAACGTAATATTTTGCGTGAAATGAAAAGACTTGTGCCGAATTTTGTTTCACTTAGTATGTTATATACAGCGCGAGGTACGTACAAACCCTGCACCCATTGAATCGTGTATTTGTACTCTATGCGTACTATATTTAGAACTTGATTTTTTGTACTGATTCTTACCTAGATGATTGTACCTAGCAAGTAGATCGCAAGAATGTGTTCATGCTGATGTTGAGCGAACCAAAAAAAAAAGATAAAAAAATATAAAAGAATGAAAACAAAATCAACAACAAAGCAAAAAAGAGCGGTACTTGACTGAATGTCACGTGTCATCGCTAAAATAACTTGATGATGAGAAATCGACGATGTATGACCCGACCTCCTAGTGTACCACCTTGGCTGGTACATGGTTGGTGTCATAAACAATATTTTTTACAAGTATTATATTACAATAAAATAATGAAAGAAAAAAGTAAGAGACAATGATCGCTACCTCGGAGGTATTGTGCATCTGGTTCCTAGATAGATATGTGTAAAATCATCCTGGTATTAGCTAATAAGTAAAGAAAAAGAAAAAAAAGGAGGGGGGGGGAAACATTTTGTATTATATAAACAACGCTCAAGCAAAATGTTCAAGCTTACTCTTGTGTTGTGATAGGTTATTATTCTAACAATAATTTATTATATAATTCAGTGCCGTTATACGTCGAACAAATATAGCTTGAAAAAAAGAAAGAAAAGAAGATAGAATCAATTACTTAAAACATAGTTACATCGCTGACTTATAGAAGGTATATCACCGTTGAATATTTTGTACCGATTGGACAGTTTTAGTACGAATAGGAGCTAATTAATGCCCGTGCAAAATTTAAAGTTACTGACAATTTTTGATAAATTCAATGATAATTCTAAATTAGGCTTAGTGAAACGTTTGAAAACTACTTAATCGCACAATAGTACAATGTTCAATATTGCATTTTAACGGGAAGCGAAAGGTTCCTAGCAATTTCGAACGAGCAGTTTTATTAGCTTGGTCAAGTTATTTATATTTTGTTACCGCCTAAATTATTTTACACACAGTATAACGTGAATAAAACATATTGAAACTGTTGTTTATTTAATCGTTCAATCATTTTCTGTCCTGAAATGCAATTGCACTGAGAGAAAAATGTTTGTAAAAAAAATTGTAATCTTTTTTTTGTAATTTGAGGACATAGTGGATAAAGCCAAAAAATTACAATCAAAAATTATAAAATGTGTTCATAAAACACGTAAATATTTTGATTTTTCACTTTATTTTTACAAATGTTTGAATACATTGTACAAGTTTTGATTGTACTTTTTGCAACCTTGTCCATCATGTCCTTAAATTACAACGGAAAATTACAATTTTTACACAAATTTTTCTCTCAGTGTGCAAATGCCATTAGTTAAATGATCATATAAATGATGATAAATTAAATTAATATATTGTTATTTTGTGATATTATATAACGCACGTTGTGATATGGCATATTGTAACGAACAATGTGAAAGAGGAATAATATTCTTATCATTCAACACTGATATAATTTCTGAGAGTATTGTTAAGAGCGTTATATACGGATGAGAACAAGAGTGTGGGTTACAGTTTTGGCGACGGAGTTACCTTTCCCGAGCGGCTCTATGACGAAGACACTCGCACGCTATTGGGCGATGATTTTCAACAGTGGATGGATGATAATGACCAAGATTCGTCAAACATCATAGTCCTAACGTCGAACATTTCATAATGATGCCCCCTTTTTATAGGTAAAACAAGGATGGCGAGTAACGAAGAGGGATTTGAAATAAAATCTTTTAAGATTTTTATACAATTAAGAGGATGTCAAAGCAAGTTCTTCTTGATTAAACAAAAGGAAGATGAATGCTATTCGTCTTTCTCATATTTTGTATATTATACATGCAAACGATATTTTTGTATTATAAGGCATTGAAAAGTACTCTTTGTTTTTTAAGTGAGGAAAGAAAAATTCAGGACAAAATTGTACAAGTTTGTGCTGCATTTAAATGTAAATCTTGTGAATGAAATAATGAAATTGTGACAGAAAGACTTTGACATCTCTTAAGGGCAACAATTTAATTGTTTTCATAGTTCATTTAATTCATGATTATTGTACCAACTACTGATGAATCAGAAATGATTATTATGAATGATTGCGTAATTTATGATTTAAACAGTAAGATAAATCAATTTGCAATGGAAACAAAAGTTCAATTTGGCAAATGTAGACAAATTTATAAAGGATTATTTCTAGTTTCTTTTTATTGATTTTCTTTTCTGTTTGGAAATTCGTATTTTTAAATGATTTATTCACCAAATTTATCGGACAATAATTGTAATTATTAAACTAGAAGTAAAGACAATTATCCTTTGTTATTCAAGGTGTTGATTTTCAAAGTAGATGAAAAGACATTGATTTTGCAAGCAAGAATACAAGTAGCTGGTGCTAATGATCAATCGCCTTTTTGTATTCGAATTTGAAACATAATTGTGCGGCCTCAAGTTGAGACAAGATTGGACATGTTTATAAAACAATGATTTCCTTCATAAAATTGACCGTGTAAATAATTAAATAAGAATGATAGTTCGATAAACGTCTTCATTTATACGATTGTACATGTCCAAACTTGAGTCTCGTTAAATGAAATACGTTTTCTTTTTTTTTTTTTTTTTCTTAAATGTTCAACTAAACAATTATAATAGAATAAGCCCTCGTGGAAAAGAATGCTGAAAAATGTTGAAAAACACTGAAAAAATGCTAAAATTGGAAATTTTCATAATTTTTTCAGTTTTTTTAGCATCTTTCAGCATTCTCTTCCACAATGGAGACCATGCCATGCTACATTGTGATAATACCAATTTTATTTATTTATTTAATTTCTTTTGTACATAGTTTTCACAAGCTCTTTTCACACATTCAGAAAGGGAATTTGATTTCTTTACTTTTAATATTCATATTCTAATAATTTTATATATTGCAATAGTTAGTATCAATTTTCCATTAAATACTTGCGTATTGCATTGATTACATATCATATTAATGATAAATATATATAAATACAATATTTTGTTAGTTTTTACTATTTATTAGAATATACCTTAATTTGTAATTAACGCTGGTAAAATTTGGCAATTGTAAATTTCACATTCTTTTAATTCAAACATTTTATGCATATTATAATATTTATTTATTAAAATAAAGTCTTATGATACATTGGGAAAAATAATCTGCTTGTTCAGAATAATAAGACATTGGGTCAATATTATTTTTCGTTTCGAATAATATTAAAATAACGTTGGATGATGAATATTTTGAAATTTTAAGTTTCAGATTAGATTGTACTTAATGATTTGGTCTGTATGATTATAGTTGGATTTACAAATTTTTTAAATGTATAGTTTAATGTTGGTTTTGCATGGTCATTTATTCCAATGTAGTAATAATGATAACGATAGTAATAATTAGTGTACTTATATGATATGCCTAAAAAGTGGAAACAAAAGAGAAAGAAAGAAACTCGCTCTAAGCACAAATTATAATGATAACATTTAAATATTATATTTTGCTATGTTTATATTCACAGATTTTGCTAGTTTTATTCAACACGTTAACATTTTTTCTATTACTTCATAGATAAAATGAATAAATGTATTGAAACAAATGTAATAAATTAAATTACAATATTTAATCAACAAAATATTAATAAGATCTGTGAATATAAAATTAGAATGAAAATAATATCTGTATTCACAAAGAAAAACATGAGTATTATGAACTTTAAATTTGAACTTTACATTAAAGTCGACTTAGATTTCGTGCAAAGTAAAATCTTAAAATTGCAAAATGAGATCACTGGCCAATACGCATACTACTATAATCTCTACCAATTTTTTTTTAGTATTTGAAGTCACTTTAAGGCACATGATTTTCGTCCATTTGTCCAGCATTTATTCTAATCGACTGTTACTATTAAGATTATTGTAATAATGTTGATAATCAATATGTATAATTTTTAGTTTGCGTTTTGATAATTAAGGTAGAATGTACTGTTAGAATGTACATTGAATTTAGACAGAGAAAGGAAATATTAAAGCACTGAAAGTTGATGAAAAAGTATTTGTTACAACTGCCTCTTTTAACTCTTTCAGGTTTGTAATGAAATTTCCTTTTTCCATCTAAATATCAATCCAGTGAAAAAATCTTGTTAAGATTCCAGCTGATAATTTGGAGTCGCAAACCATCGATATTTTCATTTAAATTTCTAGTTGATTTCGGTTGGTTTTTAATATAATACTCTGTCTAATTGAAAAGTATTATCTCATTTGAAGGGCAACCAAATCATCCAGAAAATTTCAGATAGAAGTGTCTAGTTTATGATATCCATCTCTTACCTAATTACCTAATTGTATATTTTTCTTGATTAAACACTAAAAAAAATCAAATGTTATCCACTGTAAGGAAGATATACGTATACTTAACACAACAATAACAAGTCAAAAAATCAAAATAATAATTTTGGTATATGATAAAGTGCGATTCTTTTTATGACAACTTTTTCTACGACTTTTTGTCCGCAACATTAAGGAATTAATTGATGAATTATGTAAATTTAGAATATTTCTAGTACAATGTTTCTTTATTTCTTCTGCCTATTTGAATCAACTGGCAAACACAATTATTATAGAAATTAATAAGTATTTATTGTTATTTTTCATTATACAAACATACAGGTCTTCTTTCTGGAACATTCTATGATAAAAAGCAATACGTAAATGTACATTCAGAAAATGTTGTATTTACTAGTATAAAGAGAGTTTGGTTCCAATACTTTGCGTGTATATCAACGCATTTAAATACTTTTTTTTTTTTTTCTAATTATAAGGCTTATAGTAATTAACTTTCATCATTGAAACCTTGCAAGCTATGGAGAATTGAAGCAAGATTTATTGAGAAAGGAAGTGTTCGATTTAAGCTTGACACTTTGCGTACCTTTATGTACAAATTTATTTTGTAATGTTTGCTTTTAAGTTTTTCTTTTTTTTTCAGTGTATGAATGTAAGGATCAACTATTTGAAATCAGTGCCGATCAATAACATTTTAGTGCTATACATTTTTGGAGTATTGATATTTGATAGTAATAGTATGCATAGAGTTATTTCTAACTAATAGAAATTGCACAATATTGTTTGTATGAGATAATGCAAAAAACTGTATCTTCATTGAGCTTCTATCTAACAGGCTTCAGCTAATAAATTTAAATTCTAAGCTTTCAATTGTTAACAACTAAAGAAAATCAGAATATTGTTATGTTCAGCTTTATTTGTATTCGACGTTTACAAATTTTGATGTTTACCTCTTTACTGTTCATGTGTTGATTTATTTTTAATGGATTATGTCAAAAGTATCAGAGGTATAAATATTATTTTCTGTAGGGATGTGATAAACGAATTGAGTTTGCTACAGGAAGCTACAGTGTTAGCTCTTGGAGCTGGGTAATTTATTACTTTTTACTGTTGTATGTGGTTTTGGCTTTTAATTTATCCACTGACACGTCCGCTTTGGAGTTTTGAAGTGTACTATTCTTTGTTTGCTCTATGAGTGTACATAGAATTATTTTATGTGTGTTAAATGTTCAAATGGTGATTTATAATATAATCAATAAAGCAAATTATATATAACACCTAGTTACATAAAAAATAAGAAAGCGATAAGATAAAAGTAATAGATAATAGGAAAGGCTGAGAAGTCTTCAAACTTTTAAAACTAACTACCAAAAAATATTAATAAGATACAAATACAATTGTTCTTGGGTAGGATCCCAAATAAATAAAATCCTAAGAAGTGGCTTAGAAAAATGATAAGATATTTTACTATCCATTACAAATAAAATGTATTGGTAACCCTGAGGACTACCAAAACATATGTCATTTTCACAGTCAGTAAAATATCATATTCAACTCGAACAAAAGTGGTTTCAGGTTGGTAACTCTTTGCCTTTAGATTGGATTACCAACTTAAAACCATTTTTTTCCTCGTGGAGTAATATACTATTTTGTTATATAATCCAAAGCAAAATTATAATATACAATACGTATATATAAATGTTTATATATTTATAGAGCAATTGTTTTGTTGTTTAATATTGATTGGCATTTAATTTAGTGAATCCTAAGAGAGCGAGCTTTTGTGTGTAACATGAAAAATAAACTTGCAACATTTTCCTATGATATATATTAGATTTAATTGTTTTTGAATTTGCAAATGCGTGTATTGATTTTTATATAGTTTGATGAAGCACTGCACAACTCGTGCATTTATTTATTAATATGTGGCATAAATACTTTTTAGCACTGCTGTCGTAAGCGCAACGGCAGAAGCAAATGAACCACTCGTGGAAACTACCTGCGAAAAATGAAACCAGTTTATTCTCTAAGAATTGACTAAACTTACAATTAAAAGGTAATCAATTGCGATAATTGTACAAAATAGTGCTCAAGTTGTTTATTACATGAATTACAAAGTGAAGGTAACAATACCATCCAATAAATTGAAAGCATTGTCTAACACTAGAAAGAGAAGAATCAAATACTTAATACTTTTTAACATACTGAAGCCTTTTAAAGCTAATAGAGATTTGAAATAAAATAGAAATTTTAATATAAAATTATGATTTTTAGATGAGAATAAATACAAAAAGGATTTTATTTAGTCCAAGTTTTAATATCGTACTGCAATTTGTTGAGTAAAATTAAAATTTAAAAAGTAATCAATTAATCTTGACTATTAAACATACACTGAGAGAAATATACTCAGAATTCAGTTTACTAATATAAGTCGTACTTTACTCTATCAAATTTTTCTCAGTGTATGAAAACTTATATTTGTTATAGTACAGTTCATAATGAAATTTCTAGAAGGTAAAATAGAATTTATATTTACCTTTTTTTTCATAGGTACAAAATAATATCGATAAGTTTTTATAATTACTTAATATCTAGCTCGTAATACGTAACATTTGTACTAAAAATTTATCGTTTTGCTACAATTTTTGGCACAAAAAAAGATTGTTATTTTTGTATACTTCTAACAATACTCATTTTTTAGTTTACTAAAAACATTTGTATTGTAACGAATGCTAAAGATCGACACTGATTGCTGGAAAGACCGAGTACAATTGTTCTATTTTTTCAACCGTTCAAATTGTACTCGCATCGCAAAAGTGAGAAAAGTTGTTTGATGTTCAAATGCGTTGAATTGAAAATAGTAATTTTTTACAAAGTCTAGATAAATATACTTAATAAATAAATTGTAAATTCCACGAACCCAAGTATGTAAAAAAAGAGGAATGCATGTTTTTTTGTACTGTAAATAGGATATGAATATGATACAAAATAAATAAAACGTTAATATGTAAATAATTGTACAACGTTATTTATTATTCCTCGCTTCTAATATAATTTAGCTTTTATGAAAATACATATGAATAATAAAATTTATGCGCATAAAATTGCTTTAACAAATATATAAAATAAATATTTCATATATTTAAATATTTCATATATTTAAATATTTCTTTCTTTAATAAATTATAAAGAGTATCCAAAATTTTTAATCCATTTTAATCCATCGACAGAAGCAGCTTTAGGTTTGTACTCTAAACCAACATAGTCACTGTATCCTTCTTTTTCTAAAATTGAGAATACATATTTGTAATCTATTTCTCCAGGTACATCAGGTTCGTTTCTATCAGGTACTTGAGCAATTTGTACATGACCTAAACAAATCAAGTTCTTGTTAAATTCTATGACTATATATTATATTATTATTAAAAATTATAATGTATTTGTAACATAACACACTTACCAACACATGGCATAAAACTTTTAATCGTATTGGTAAGATTACCACTAATAAGTTGCAAATGGAAAATGTCCAATTGTAGCTTTAAATGTGAACTATTAATTTTGTTTATAAAGTGTAAACCTAAAATAAAAATGTTTATCATGAAAATATGATTCAAATAAAATTTACAATTTTTCTTATGGAAAAATGCTTTTGCAAAAATAATTTGATACATCCAGTTCTAAATAATAAGATCGACTCTTTTTTTTAATCACCTTTTTCAAAATTATTCATATAATAATTGGGAACAGAATACTTATTAATTGGTTCAATTACACCAATGATACCCTCAGCTTCAAATTTCTTCGCTGCATAACGTAAATTCTTTTCGTAAGTAGCATCATTTTCTGGAGTGGCTGACTGTACTATGCCAGACATAACGTGTATCCTGTAATAAATAAAACTTAAATAAAAGTAAAGAAAAATTATTTATCCTTATTTATTAATTTACAGTTATTTTATAAAAGGATAGATGAAGAGCGAAGAAATCAAGTATTCAGATATTAACTTTTTACAATCCAAAGCTTTCGCATAATCTATAGTTAATTCAATACTATTTTGAAAATCTTGTTCCTTGCCAGGTATTGCTGCAAAACCAAGTTCTCCTTTTGTTACATCACCTAATAAACAATCAAGATAAGCAGGGAAATATAAATGAACAATGTTATAAATTTTACTTCAAAACTGTCACATTTTATGATTAAAAATAAAGTGATAAAAGTGAAAATTATTCACTTTACATTTGATTTAATTTAAATTAATTTGATTGAAATTAAAAATATAATTCGTATCATTCCAATTGAAATAAGTGTAAAGTAATTTTACCTGTGTATACATTAATAAGGACTTGTTTTACACCAGCTTTTGTTTTTGCTTCGACTACTTGTTCCTTTGTAAATCCAAAAGGAAAACCACTTTCGACAGCTTCAAAACCAGCTTGTTTAGCTAATTCATATCTGCCAATTATACTTGCACTTTCGGTGAACATAAAAGATAAATTACTCGCAAACTTTAAAACCATCTTGCACCAAAAGAGAGCAATTGTAACTGAATAATCTGAAAAAAAAAGTATGATATCTCTAATCAGAAGTATGATAAAGCTGATGTAAGAAAAAAATTTAGTTTTTTTATCTTACCAATAACTGTTAATAATGTTTAATAAAATTTCCAGTATAAAGATCTTTATTTAAATGTTACTGTTAATAATGGAATAAATCAAATAATAAATATTATCACGTGCGATGCACGCTCTTTGACGTTTACATTGAAAATGTACGAAATGTCTCATCTAATCTGGAACTGATCGGTTGTAAATATATTCTGCAATATGGACTGTTGATATTTGTCATTACAACTACACTTAACAGATTATTTAATTAAATATTTATAAGCAATACAAAAAAACTGTATATTTCTTCATGAACAATAAATAATGTTAAAAAATTATAGCAGTAGAAATTTTTTCTAATGATTTTATTACATTTTTGTTGCGAAACACTAGATAGTAATCTACTTTATCATAATTGGGAAATAAGACGATTGGAATGAAACAAATCCCTTCAAATATTTGTTGTAAAAGTGCCACTATTTATAATAGTTCACAACTGTAAAAATCAATAAATGAGATAAACTATTTGGAAGATTATCTCAAAAACAATTTAAAAATAAATAAAAACAATTTAAAAATATGTATATAAACTCTGAAAATTCATTACAAAATCATGGAAAATGCTTGATAAAAATATAAACATGTCCGTAGTAAAAATTATACTAAACAAATATCTAATAATACTTTGCAGAAATTATAAAGTTTTTTATAAGTAGCCCGCAGGGCTACCAATACCCCTCAAGTGATGCAATATACAAAAGAAAATTGTTCGCATGTAATAGATTAGTTTAATTAAAATTGAAAAATATACCTACTAAATGTTTATCAGGAAACAAATGATTTAAACAAGGTTTTGTACTATTTTTCAGTTTTATTACAAAAATGTGTTATATATATATATATATATAACTATGTACCTTGTTAAAAATGACATATAAAACATATAAATACATATTCAAACTTACAAAATTGTAGACAATAAAAGGATTGAGATATACGTCTATATGTTTATTGTCTTTGTTTTTATATGCCATTATATGTTTTAATACTTCATTGTTAATATGGTAAATAGTATTAATAATCCTTCAGTAGCTCTCATGATAGAATCTTCAAAAATGAAATAACTATCATTTGACAGAAGTGTTTAAGATCTCATCACCATCAAATCTGATAGTATAATGTATTATATATTATGCTTACAATATATTTTGCGAGTTTTTACATTATAAATAAAAAGATGATCAATTAAACGTGTCACATAAACTTCATTCGTATGAGAAAAGTAAGAGACTCGAAAGGAATTTCATCAATTATCTTAATAAATACGATTGCAACGAAACCAGATTATGATCCTCTGAAAAAGAAACAAAAATTATAATTAGATTCATTTATATGCGTAAGGAATAATCTTTATCCGATTAAATTTGTCTAAATTTAATCTTAAATAAATGAATAACTTAAATAGATATAATTATAAATAGTCCTTGACAGTTATCATGATAAAATATAGTCAGATTGTTAGATTATGTTATATTGCAATATGTATTATATATGTATTTATCATAAAAATAAAACTGAATGCAGGAATAAATATGATGTCTTTTACTATTAGTTTCAGTTTCCAATTTAAAATCATTTATTGTTATATATATTTAAAAATTAAGGGGGAATTATCCTCTTTGAGCAAGATCTAAAAACTTATTTTATACACATAAATACTAAATTAATTATGGGCAATACTATATAATTTAATATTTAATTCACTGTAATAAACAAATAATTTACTCACACTATGATATTATTGATTGGAATATGAATTAATTTAACAAAGAATCCAATGAATCCCATTATACAAAATCCAATAGCTGTGGCAATTGCAATTTTTTGGAATTCTGAAAAAAATTAACATTAATTAATATTTCTAGTTTCGTGACGAAATAAAATATTACAAATTATAAAATTCATTTCATTATATTTAAAATGTTTTCCCTGACATAATTTAAATTGCTTTAACAAATATAAGTTAAACTATTCAAATACATTTTAATGAAATATATGGTTTTCATTGAGTAATTTTCAATCTTTCTATTGTAAAACTTAAATATCTTCAATGTTGGTTTATTCGTACTAGATAATTTTTAAAATGTTTAACGTTTAAACAAATTTGGTTTTTGTTGACTGAATTTCTGTTGTTATTAACAATTATTGTTGTGCATATATATATATATATATATATATTGTAATATTATATTGATAAATTAGCATGATATTATTGATAATACAGCAGCAAAAAAAACTACCATGATTTATCAAAAAATTTTGAGTATAAAATTCAATAGAAAGATAAATATTAAATGACATTTTACGTTTTAAATGAAACATTTTCAACCTTGAATACCATATTTTAAACAATACTTTCATTAAATGTTTGAAAAAAAAGTATTCGAAATTATTAAATAAATATTACAAGATTAAAGGTTGCAAAAATCAGGTCAAATATAATAAATATTAGACTCTTACCTTTGCGATCAGGTTTTGTGCACTTTTTGACAAGACGGATACTGTCTTTGGTGAATTGTTTACCCGGTTGGACATACTTTTTGATTTGATCCATTTTATTTTATTTTATGAATATTAATTAGCCAATCTGAAGAAAAAAACCAACAAATTAAACCTTGAGTCAATAACAAATTATTACAATCACACCAAAGAATCCATTAAAATAATAATATATAAACAAAATAAAACTTGAATTTTAACATTCTTCACTAATGTGTCAAAAAAATCAACATCTGTTACTTCTTTTGGATGAAAATCTGTCTAAACATTGCAAAGTATATTGTCACGAAAATAAGGAGCCTTTAAAGATTCTAAATAAAACAACTCGGACGTAGGTAAATACAAAATTTGGCAAACACTTAAATGTGTAAATTATTGAATCTATAATTAAACTCTAAAATCTAGCTGGATTTGTCACAAAAATAAGCCGAAATCAGGTTTGAAGTGGATATGGATTCTTTGGTATTCGCAACTGTCAAAGGGAAAATAATTGTACAGTAAATAAATAATTTGGGTAACTGTGATTTAAGTGATTCTTGGCTCAATGACAATAATGAATATGTGAAATGTTATGGAATATTCGGGGTTATGCGTGAGATACGTGTCATCAACGTGACTTTTTACTTACCACGAGCAATGCGATACGACTGATCTGTTTTGAGCGTCTTTTCACGACTAAATTTCCAACTTCTCTGGTCACTCGCTGCTACGTGGACAACGTATCACGAAACGTCACTTCCTGTGGCGAACGTTGCACGTTTCTTTACAAGAGTGAAGTTAGTCGAGTGTAACCATCAACACTTGTCAGAGGCGGGACAATTGAATTTGTGATTGCAATAATAACAATGAAATGATTCAAATTAATTCGTATTTATTTTTTGTGTAAAAAATTTTTTATTGACTCATAAACAAAATTTTATAACAAAAAAAAATTACAATTATTGAGTAAACGAGACTTTTAATTGTATTACACTTATATATATATATATATATGTATATTTCAAAGACTCATACAATATTTATAAATATTTTATAAAAATTTCTTTTCAGGTAAAAGATGTATAATGTTAAAATTTCATAAAATTTAAACGCACAGATTTGAACCATTTTAAACTTTCTAAAACAAATTGTTTCGTCGGTTATATTTACAATTGATATTAACTTTAATTTCCAATAGCTGTATTTCTTATTTATATACATTTTATAAAATATTTATTTCAATATTAGTCACTTGTTGACAACGTTTTTATAGTATATCATACATTACAATTAATATAAAATTTTCAAGAGCATTAAAGAATTATAAAAATTGTAGCTAAATATTGCAATCTGTAATTCATTTAAATCAATGTGTTACTAGATTGAATTGTTAATAAATTTATAAATACAAAAAGTAATGTATTATAAATATTCTAGCAAAAGAAAATTGCTAGAAAATTACTAGCAATATGATCACCAAATTTGCATGATTATATTGAAATTGTATTTCATGTTCAAGGTATAAAATTTAATTTAATAAAAAACTTCTCTTTATATATTTAAATATATATGTTTTGAATTGCAATATTTTTGCTCTTACCCATAACAAAATTTTATATAGGTATCATATATTCCACATATATGCCACACATATATAAATTTGTTTTCATGGGTATTTGAATAAAAAGTTTGATTTCAATAAATTTTTACTTTATAATAAAATTTATAATAGAATCTGCGTCAAGGTCTATTTATTTTTCCTTTTTATTTCTAATCAGTAGAGTTAAACCTTTTTTTTTTTTAGATTCTATTATATATAACAAACAATAATTAATTTCAATGTGAAATAATTGCTTCGTCCCATGGACCATAAATATTATCTTTATACTTATGCCATCTAACGTAACAAAACGGACAAATAACGTGTACAAAACCCGTAACTAGAACATAAAGACAGGCCATTGTAACATTTAAGCTTGCCACAAAGTACATCGTTACTACAGTTAAAATTGTCGATAACCACAGATCTATGCTAACAGATGACAACAAAAATGGAAGAAGTACAAAACATTGCACGGAAACTGTCAGCAGAGTAAACGCGTGAAGTGGCGTGGCCAATCTTGATGCTAACATTAACGAAGCAAAAATTGAAGAAGTAATTGATAAAGAATCTGACAATGAAATTTGAGGCGAACCGTATCTGCTAAATGTTAAATGTGTCAGAAACATGAATGTTGTCGTCGCATATATCGTGTTAGTACTGATGGTTTCAGTTAAAGTTTTTAAAACAGGTGAAAGAATATAACTAAACGCCAAGTAAATGACAACTGTGCGTAAATCCTTTGAAAGTCTTTTGAAGGAAAATGAAATTTTTGATAAGTAAAGGAAATATCCAGCGATCGTGATGATTGAACTGTGAAGGAAGATGACATTTGGATTGGTCCAATTTTCGTTTAAAAAGATATAGATGATGACAAAGAGGATAATAATGGATATGCGAACGGAGATACAGGCACTGAGGCAGATGGCCTCGAAAACAGTGGTCTCGTTGGGTTTAATGTTTTTGCGAAGCTCGTCTAGGAAGGTTTCGTCTGTATAGTTGTCAGGAAGACCTTGATCCTCGTAAAGATTTTTCTTCCACCTATGTGCAACTGGTTGATCCATTTTTTTAATAGTTCTGAAATAAACGTAAATTTCTTTGCTTATATAATAATCATTACTAAGGAATCAAACGTATAGTTTAATTTTTGGTTCTTTTTATTAGTTTTATTTTGTTTATTAATATTTTATTAATATTTAATAAAGAAAAAAAATATATATATATAAATAAAATAAAAAAATAATAAAAAAATAAATATATATATATATATATGTATGTATATAAAAATGTTATATATATGTATAAATTTGCCAAATGGTGGTTTTGGAGACACGCCCTATTTGGGAGACTAGGTACGTGTTGGATTTTCAAATTTTGGAGGTAAATTTTCAAATTATGGAGGTAAATTTT